>JAJPUD010011648.1:32014-53524 GCA_023553655.1 Myrmecobius fasciatus
CTTCTTCTTCTTCTTCTTCTTCTTCTTCTTCTTCTTCTTCTTCTTCTCCTTCTTTCTCTTCCTCTTCCTTCTTCTTTGGACAGATAAGGATACTATAAGACAGTAATTAAGTGACTTGATGGGGGTTACACAGATACAAATAAGTATCTGGGTGAAATTTGAACTGAAATTCTCTGTATTCTCAGTCCAGTTTTCTATCCTTGGTTCAGCTTATTGTCATTCAGTCATGTCCTACTCTTCATGACTCCACCGGGGGGTTTTATAGGCAAAGAAACTGTATTGGTCTGCCATTTTCTTCTCCAGCTCACTTTGATAAACAATTTACTATAGCTGAAGATGGGTGGATTCTGTTGTAAAAGAATCAGTTGAAGTTAGGGACATTTAGCCTGGAGATGAGACGATATTGTCTCCAAGTATTTGGATTAGAGGATTAGCCAATGTGGTAGAAAGGGAAAAGCTCTGGACCAGGACTTTTTTATCCCAATTCTGCCACTTAGCACTGGTTTGTTCTGGGTAAAATAACTTCAATTCCTTTCCTATTCCTCAGATTTCCCCTATGTCCAATTAGGAGCTTAGGTTAGATGACTTCTAAAATCCCCTTTACCTATAAATATCTGATTAGATGATTCTGTTGACCATAGAAAACAGGACTAGGCAAAGTGAATGAAAAGTGGAAGGGCAGATTCAGGCTCTGCAAAAAGAAAATCTTCTTAACAATGTGAGCTTCCTAAAGTGCTTTACATAAAAAATGAAAATTGCAGTGGCTCACCTTGGCACGTTGTGAGTTTCATGGCCTGAAGGTCTTTAAGCAGAGTCTAGATGGTGAATAATCAATTTTATCATAAAGGAGTTTTTTGATCAGGTAAGGAATAACTAGGTGATCTCAGAGGTCTGAAATTCTATGATTGCGTGATTTTTATGGTGACTTCCAGGTCTAGCAATCCCTAATTTTGTGGCACAGAGCCTTTACCTATGAGGATATGGCAAGAGGAGGGAAAATTGTATACAAAAAGTTACAGTGGACTTGGGTTTGGACCTCCCAGGTTCAAACCTTGGCTCTATGTTTTACTACCTATGTGACCTTGGGGTCTCTTTGGCTTCCCTTTCTCTATCAAGATCATGGAGGGGTTGAACTAGGGGACCTCTAAGGTTCCTCCCAGCTTTAACTCTATGATTAAAAATTTGGTATTTGCCAGATATAAAGCTCTCTTATGCCATGAAATGTCTTTCTTGTTGTTTGCTGAATATGCTGCTTCTTGTATACAATTTTCTGTTGGCTCCAGAATGGTAGAGATGAAAAGGTCTAGATAGGTAAAGCATCAGTTAGTCAATCAGCAAACATTTATGAAGCATTTAATATTTATCAGGCATCCCATTTCATGCCTTTCACTTCTCCAGAAGGAAAACTTCCCATAACTCAGCTAGACTTGTCTTTCTAAGATTTACTGAACCAAAAGTCAACTCTGTATCTAGATGATGCAGTGGATAAAGTGCTGGACCTGAAGTCAGGAAGAACTAAATTCAATCCAACCTGGGACAATTGTTAGCTATATGACCTTGGATAAGTCATTTAATTTCTGCCTGTCTGAGTTTTTTAATTTATAAAATGGGGATAAAATGGCACTCACCTCTCAAAGTTGTGAAGATAAAATGAGATAATATCTGTAAGTGCTTCTTCTTGTTATTCTTGTACTTATTTTCATGAAAAAACTGAAATTTTCTTTGTCTATGTCAGGTTCTATTTATAACATGTGATCATTGGATTAAATGATACCTAAGGTTCTTTAGGGGTTTCCAAGTTTCTGACCAGTCTTTTTGCTCTGAATCCTCACCTATTGTTGGCTTTTTTCGTTTTGTTTTGCTTTGTTTATATATATATATATATACATACATATATATATATATATATATATTATTTTCAAGATGCATGCCCTTCATGAATCATCGAACTCAGTTTAGTAACCACGGTCAAGACAATCCTAAGGACCATGGTCAGCTCCCATTTATTAATGTTTCTGGTTTCTGCAGTCTCTTTAGTCATAGTTCTGTCCGTCCCTGCATCCAATCCCAACTGCCTTCATTTTACTTATTTATTTTTATTTCACAGCTAATTGGTTTCATTAAAAAATGGCCCTAGACTCATGATGTCTGTCTGCTCTCTCCTTTTCTGCTGATGTGAAGTTATTTTGAGAGCAAACAAAGGTGGTGGCTACTATTTATAAAGTCAGAATCCCCTAGTGGGTCCTGGACACATCAATCTTCATTTGAGCTGGAAAGCAGTGTTTCCTACCAGCCTGTCTGATTGCTTTCACTTGCTGTCACATCACCCACCCCATTCATTGTGGTGTATGGCTTGACTTTGCATTCTATTTTTGTCTTTGCTTCATTGAGTGGTAACATGAATATAAGGTTGCCTTTGAAGTCAGGAAGGTCTGAGTTTTAATGCTGCTTCAGACATTTAGTATATCTATGACCCTTTGTGAGTGACTTAATCTCTTAAGGCTCATTTCCCTTTATAGTAAAATGGGAATCATGACAATCTCACTCACCTCCTGGGATTATTATGTTTCAAATGAGATAACAGAAACAAAGAACTTCAAAAACCTTGAGATGCTATGTAATGAAAGCTATTATTATCATAATTAATGCTTTAATTTACATAAATAAGCACATATGCTAGGAGGTTTTAGAATTATCCCTTCTCATTTGACATTACACCAGTCTCTCTCCTGCTACTTATTTGGTGAAAACAATATTACATCTTGAATTTGTCATGTGACAAATTCATCCCTTGGATCTCATGCTGTGGTAACTTTTCCCATCAAAACAA
Organism: Myrmecobius fasciatus; assembly: GCA_023553655.1. Lineage (NCBI taxonomy): Eukaryota > Metazoa > Chordata > Mammalia > Dasyuromorphia > Myrmecobiidae > Myrmecobius > Myrmecobius fasciatus. Next base: position 34,845 of record JAJPUD010011648.1, read on the forward strand.
ACTGAAAATAATTTCTATATTTGTATCAAAGACTTAGTTGCCTGAGGCACATAGTTATGGAAGCAATTTGTCCAGGATCACACATATAATAAGGCCAGGAAATGGGATTTGAATTAAAATCTTCCCAATTTTAAGCTCAATATGATGCTGCAATTTAAACTCCACCCCTTTTGCCCCCAAAAGCCTTAGAGGCAGAAAGGTAGAAAGTGAAAAAGGATGGGATGGATTGGTAAGGTCAACACTAATCTCACGTGATTTTTTTTTATGAATTGGGCCTTTTGAGATGAGAATTTTATTATTAGAAGAAAAACGAACCCACTTCTCTTATGCTCTTAGTAAAGAAAATGTTCCACTTTATAAAATCTTAAGCTTATTATTTTTAGCTCAGTAACACATGAAACATTTGCTGCTATAATCGCTGTAATTGAAGCATTGGAGATATGGAAAATTGCCATCCATTACCACAAATGATAATGGCTGTACGTTTTAACCCTGATGAATGGAACCAAAATTATGCTACATCACTATCAACAGACATCTGTAGAGGGGTCACATGCTTATATATATGCTACAGACATATCATTGAGTGCTTGACTAAGCCCATTTGAAAATTCACCAGGTGACACATAAAAGATATAAGTGATTATGCTCCAGAGCATAGTATAAATCAACGATTTGGAACTCAGAACCCACTTTCTCAATGAAAAAATTATATAAATTGTAGCTAGGTTCCAAGGTTAACTTAACCTACAATGTAGGTGAACTACAACACTGGCTAATAATAGGTGAATAGAATTGAGCTTTATTTTTCCGTTCTAACTTAGATATTATCTGCAAGGAGAAGAAAAGATGGGCGTGATATACCAATTTTAAGAGATTAGGGACCTTTGGAACAAAAGTAAATTTTAATCATAAATACATTCAATACTTTAAAATATTTCTATGGCCAGTAAGTAATAAATTTCAAGTTCTTTGAGAGAAAGGGCCTTTGTCAGTTTTCACCTAGTGAAAATAGTAAAAAATATAACTTCTTAGTGGCCAGAACACTTTCTGGAACATAGTAAGTGATCATCATTTTCATTTCTATTTCTTTTAGCTGATGACCATGCTGGAGAAATTTGGACAGCTATGTTGAATAGGAACATTACAAACAAAAGTTATCCAATCTCAGCTAAGCCTTCATTGTTGCAAAGCAACCTTTTATTTCTTCCTTTATCTCTCCTGAGCTAGCTCTTCTAAACCTTCTCCTCAAGTCTCTTAATTTCACAGCATTATACCTCATTCAGCAGATGAAGATGATGATGATGATGACAGCTAGAATTTATATAGCACTTTAAGGTAGGCAAAGTGTTTCACATTGATCTTTAATCTTTAAAGTGTTTTTTTTTAAATTTTCACAACCTTTTTTATATTAGTGCTATTACCACCCCCATTTTACTGGTGAGAAAACTGGAGTATAAAGAAATTAATTGATTTGCCTAACATGTGTCTGAGGCAAATTTCAAATTCAGGTCTTCTTCCTGTGAAGTCCTAATATTTTCTCCATTGTATCACCTTGCTACCCCTCATCTTTTATTTTATGTGAATTTATTCATCTCTCCCGAGCCCCCATTTTCTCAATATCATCAACCGTCCTATTCATCTTTGCTCAAGTCTTTGAAGAAGAAATGGCTTTTTTTCTAGGTAAATGTTAACCCATGCTTCTATCATGAATCTCCTTTCAGAGTTTTTCCTTCTACTCATTTCTTTTGCAATTTCATTTTAAAAGCATCTTCCCTGAAGCCTGCAAATATATTTAGGGCTTCCTCATGCTCAAAATCTTTCTCTTAATATTGTAATCCCCTCAAACTACTACTCTCTCAGGTATTCTACCTCTGACAAATTACTTGTGCCATCCATATTTAAATACAGAGAGGTGGTACAATGGAGAGAGCTTGGGACTTAGAGGCAGAAAGACTCGAGGCTGATTCTTGCCTCAAAGATTTACTAGCTATGTAGTCTGGCAAAATCCCTTTTCCTCTAACAGTCATATATACATATTATTATAATCATCATTACTAATAGAATTACTATAGTACTACCTGGGTAAATATTGGACAAATCACTTAACTTCTGTCAGCCTCAGTTTCCCATCTGCAAAATGGGAATAATAATACTTATCTTATTGGGATGGGATGAAGATCAGATGAGGTAAGATATGCAAAACACTTTATAAACCTTAAAGTGTCATTGATATTATTATTAATGTTCTAGAGAAATACTAGTTAGAAATATTGACTAATTGAGAAACATCAGTTATAAAGATGTGTCATCATTTCTTTACCTCCTTCTGTTCTAATTTCCTTGAAATATAATACCAATTTCTACTATCTACTGAAAATGCTCTCCAAATGGTTTTTTTTGGAAAATGTTTTAACTGCTAATCCTTACTTTTCTTGACCCCCCCTGAAGCTTTTGACACTACCTTCCCCTTCCTCTGGATATTCTCTGTAGCCAATGGCTTCAATATCTTCTTGATTGCTCCTTCTCAAGTCTCTGCTGATTCATCCTCAACCTCCTGCCTTCAAACTTGAACCCTCCCCTCAAGACACTTTATTTTACAGATGAGACCCAGAGAAGTTAAGCAACTGGCCATGCAAGTGGTGATTGGCAGGGCCAGATATGGAACCTAATTCTCTTGATCTCAAGTCAAGTGCTTTTTGCACCCTGAGACCCTGACTCCAAGCACCTAATATGTGCCAGCTTGTGGGGATGCAGAGATAAAAAACCAAAACATTTTCTATCTTCAAGAAGATTATATTGTACTGGGAGAACATATGTATTTAGATAAATATACACAAAATACATATGTGAGTATTTATATATCTATGTAGTTAAACTTCCATTTTCATGGAGGTAACTTTCCTAGAAAATGGCATGAAAGCTTAAAAAACCACATAAATGTTGATACATTGTATGTATGGGAAATAGGGGATTATGTTGCTGCAACCAGTAAAAGCTACCATCTTTCACTAGAGACTGCTGAAAATATACTTTTCAGCATACAATTCTTAATAACAAAATATTAATTCTGATAATATATACTTTTCCTAACACAGTAACCATGAAATAACCCATAAAATGCAATACACAAATAGAATTGATAACATGCAAAACATTTTCTCACTATTAATTCTCTAGAATTCTGTGACCTTTTGTGCTAACATCTGAATAAAACACCACTGATTCCAGACAATACTCACTTTTCATAACACATGAAATCTAAGATACTATAAATACAGTTCAGCAAATACAATTCTTAAAATGATAACTTTTTTTAATACCTGAATTATACTGTCAGATGGGGTATTTTGCAGTATGCTATACTGCTATAAAGCTTTCTATCTTATCCACTTTCTGAAAACCAGCAGAAACACTGCTGGAACTTTAGGTAACTGCCATCAGACGATGTCAAAACTGGTAAAGTGTCAACATCACCTTTGACACTCTGTCCTTCATGGCTGGTTAATGGTGCTGGAGATTTTGAAGGACATGCCATCTTGAAAAAAACCCATCAGCAGTAACTGTTGTGTGCTCCTTTTGAGATCCTTAAGGGTCTCAGGGTATGGATTATAGAGGAGGCAAGTTGACATTTTACCTTGAGGCTGTAATCAATGATAGGATTGACAGCCTCAATGTCTCCAGCCAGCTAGTCGATTACACTGTCATGACTGTAGACATTCTGGCAGAAAGTTTGTTTATCTAACACCTTTATATTCTCATTAAGCCACAGCACTGATTTTGCACACTTGGGCTTAAAGCCCAAAGGACTTGCATTATGCTTTTGGAGGGGCATAATTGTAACACAAAACTTTAATTTTAAATGCAATTGATAAAAATATGCAATTTATGCATGGGGAGCTTTTTAACAGTGGTAGAGTACATAAGAGTAATGAAGCACTTAGTAGGGCAGCATCTGCTCTACACATTTGTAGCCATTGTGTCTCTATTTTTTTTTTTTTTACCATTGCACATAGTCCTGAATGTGTGCAATTACCAATGTGAAAATGAAAATGAGGTTACTAATAAAATCATCTGAATGCTTGATATCATGAAAGTTAATCACAGAAATGCTGAATATTGGGTATATCCATATAACACACTATATGTATATATATGTATACATATATAGCACACATGCATATATATGACATACACATATAATGTGATATGTAACATAGACAAATATGGCACAAAATATGGAGGGAATTAAATAAGGAAAAACTTGAGGGAAAAACACCTTCAGTTGGGGGAGAAATTTCCTGATGAAAGTGAACTGAACCTTGAAGGAAGATTAGGAATTTCTGAAAGTCAGAGATGAAGGACAACATTTTAGGCATAGGGGCAGCATGTATAAATACATACAGGAACCATGCAGAAGATTGGATTTATCTATTTGGCTTCCTATTGGGTAAAGAAAAAAGAATTCAAGTTCCCTGAGGGCAGGTACTTCCTTTCACTTTTGGTTATGTATTCCTCACTTTCCTCCTTTAGCATAGTGCTTTGCTATAATAGTGATTCATAAATTCTTGTTGAATTGGGTTTTTAGTTCAAGGAACAGCTGATGGTTAGAATGTACACTATAATATAGATGGAAAGTGATGGCTACCTCCTAGTTCTTCCCATCCTTATTATTCTTCAAGATTTGGGGCCACAGTTTTATATCTAGAAGTTTAAGTTCAACCCTCCTATTTTATAAAGGAAGAAACTGAGTCACAGAGATGTCAAAAAAGGGTAACTCACTTTCCCAGAATTATTAGAGGTAGAATTTGAATCTAGCTCCTTCTGACTCCAATTCCAATGTTCTATTTACCATGCCATGGGGTGAGAAGTGAAATAGGCAAGTACAGTGAGGTGGGAACATGATGGTGAGGACAGCCATACTTGAGTGAAAAATATGTGTTTCAGAGCTAAATAAGGTCAGATGATGGAGGACTTTTGCATGGTACATGACTTTGTATTCAAAGGATTTTGAGATCTTCTTGAACCTCAGGGACATCTAGGTTCAAATTTGGCTTCTGATCCTTACTAGTTATAGAATCCTGACTAAATTACTTATCCTTCTTGAACCTCAGTTTTCTTCCATTTTATGACTCAATTCTGGCTCTAACTTAGTTCACTTTCTTTTTAAATATGAGTCCAGTCCAATTTCTGTCTTGTGAGAAAACTTTATTCAATTATGGAATTGTGAGAAACTTTATTGTATTGTTTGAACTAGCCTTATGTGTCTGGAAAGGTGGAACACTTCTCCCTGTTACAGATCCAAAGACTGATTTAAGGGCTTTTCTCACATCAAGCAACCTATATACCTTATCTAAAAAGTGGCTCTGGTCAATCAGTTACTGTTTCCTTGTTTCTTGAGGGGAATCTTTGAGAGAGTTATTATGATTTCAGGAAATAGTACCTGTTTATTTTCCCCCTCTCAACTTGGAAAGTCCCTAATCTGTTCTTTAATTAGAAATCAGATCACTTAATCTTATATCCTAATTTATAACCTGTTGTTTTCTCTTATTGCATAAAAATCTGTCTCCCCTCCTCTTAAGGGTCAATTTGAAGAGACCTGGTCTGGATTTGTTGTGCAATTAGCATGCATTTCTTAATAAATCGATATGCTTGGAAACTTAAACCTTGTTCCCTCTTTTTTTCCCCAGATTTTATCTATCACAGGGGGAAAATACCTTATAGGTTCCTACTTTGAATGACTATTATGAGATTCTAAAGATAATATATGTAATATACTTTGTAAACTACAAACATGCTATAAATACCAGTTGCTATCATTATCTGCCCACTTTATAGACCTGTGAGATTTATTGACTTGTTTAAGCTCACTCAGGAAGACCTTGGTAGAACCAGGATGTGAATCAAGGTTATCTGGCTTGAGAGGGCCCATGATACAATGAAAAGAAAGGGGTTTGGACTCAGAGGATTCGATTATAAATCCTGTCATTACAACTTGTCATCTGTGTGAACCTGAGCAAGTCATTCCACTTTGATAGGTTTAAAGATGATGGGCTATAGATGAATTTCTTCATTTGTAAAATAAAAAGTTTGTAGTAGAAAGTTTGTTCTAACTCAAAATCCAGGATCTTTGTGCTTTTTTCCCCATAGACCATTGCTTGATGTGGGCTGTTTAAGGAGCATTTCCTTTACTAGAGGCACAACCTCAATGCCTTTCACATTTTCTGCATTGGCTGGAGGAGTAGGGAAAAAATAGTAACCTTCCAAAAGATCGCTTCTTGGGAGGCTTATTGTACATGGGCTAGGTGTATCTTGCTAATAAACTGTTTCAAAGGTTTGACTTAAACGTCTTCTCCCTTTATCTTAGAAGTACCTTTTGGTAAAGCCCTAAAGGTCATGGGGAATGCCTAGAAGACTTTTATTTAAATAATCACTTATAAAAAAAAAAGCCCTTCTAAACTCTACTGTTAGCAAATAACTATTGGAAAGGAGGATGGATGTTCAGCTTCCAGGAGTCCATTAATAGAGTTTCTGTGACATTAAGTAATGAACGCGTGGTGAGCAAAGTCACAGTTTCATCCCACATCAAACACTTCTCTTGCTTCATGTATGATAAATGAAGCATGACTTGCTTGGGGCAGAATGTTTTATTAAAATGTTTTTCTTTGTTCTTTTATGCAGGTTGTCTATAATGTCTTAGGGGGCTTGTCTGCTAGACATCTCTCTTTTTTAGGATTCTATGCATAATTAGAATAGAGATTCCTTGAATACGGCATTAATTCCTTCTAATCTTTTCTTTGATTAAATTCAATTCATAGGACCTTGCATTTACATCTGAAATAAACTTTAGAGGCCTTCTAGTTCAACACCTTAATTTTCCAGACAGGGAAATTGAGACCTTGAGACCTAGAGAGATTAACTTTCCCAAGTTAAAACAGGTAGTAATAGAGACACAATTTAAATCCAGCTACTTTGACTCCAGAGTTAATGCTTATACCTATGTATGTATGTATGCATGCATATTTATTTGTTCATTTTTAATTTATTTTAGGCTTTGATATCATATATCTAAAGCTAGAAGGGACTTCAGCCATCAACTAATTGAACTCTTTCATTTTCCAGATAATAAACTGATGCCTAGAAAGAAAAAGTAACTTTCCTACAGTAACAAGATACTTAGTGATAGGAAGAATTTGAACCCAGGTCCTCCAAATCCCACTCTATTAAATTCAATGAACATTTATGAAGTGTCTTTGTAATAAATGGAAGGTATTTTTGGTGAAGTGAACTGGCTAGAAAGCCTTGGGGCCAAGATGCTCTGTCAAGATGTTCCAGTCTGGCCTCTGACATTCTGAGACCAGACACAAGAAACTTAACCTGTCATTGTCCCAAGCAATTCTGAATAAGATATATTGCTAAAGGGAATCCATGTTGCCTGGGGAGAGGGATTTTCTTCTTTAATTGTTCCCTACATGAATGAATTCATGATCTAATCCCTATCTCTGTGGAGTTGGCACTGTGTGAGAATAGTGCAAAGAGGTACAAATAGATACTTTTGGAGGTACAAAGACAGGAAAGAAACAGTTCTAATTCTCAAGGAGCTTGTATTCTTTTGGGGATGGGTAGGTGGGATAAAGCCAGTCTGCAGAGAAATAAATACCAAATGTGAACAATGTAGATACAAAGCAGAAAACTTAGAGAAGAGGGAAGAAATCATGAAGCAGAATGGGGATGCAAACCAGTATTAGTTTCTCATAAGGAAAAAAAAATCATAAAGTAACATGGGGATCCAAGGCAGTATTAGCTTCTCACAATTGGGTGTCATTTTTCCTTAGGATATATAAATACAAGGTGGTAAAAGATGTTTGTTGAAGGTTTTCAAATCATTATAGATATGTTATCTCATGTACTATTCATAGTAACTTTGGGAAGTAGGTGCTATCATTGTCCCCATTTTACAGATGAAGAAACTGAGGTAGAGAAAGGTTCAATGATTTTAAATGCCTACTATGAGCTAATTCAGAAATTTCAGTTTAAATAAAATAGCATTTCTTTGCATATTTTCCCCATATTCAGTGAAAAAGAAGCTAGTCTAAATAGAAAATGAAAGGTAAGTCACAACTTCATTCATATTTGGGAAAGAGTCCTGAATTCTACACACTTTAAAGTACTAGACAAGTGCTAAGTATTACTATTACGATTGTATGTTTAATGGAGTCTTCACGGGAAACTTGATATTTTCTGACTAGAACATACTCCATATTTATATATGCTTTGTTTTTGTTTAGTTATTTCAGTTGTGCCTAACTCTTTGTGCTCCCATTTGGGGATTTCTCGAGAAAACAAACTAATAAACAAACAAAAAACAAAACAAAAAATAAAAACAAAAACAAAACAAAACAAAACAAAACAAAAAAACCCGAGATAAATAGGATTGGATGATCAGGGTCACATAGCAAGTAAGTGTCTGAGACCAGATTTGAATTCAGGTTTTTCTGACTCTAGGTCAGGAACTCTATTCCCTGCAGCACCTAGCTGCCCATATACATTTATAAATGTACATATTTCATTACCACTCTCCCCAACCCTGGAGAAAATGCAACCTCCTTGAAGGCAGGGCCTTTTTCCTCTTATCTATAAAAATGTTTTGATTTTCCTCCCTTTCTCCTCCCTTCTCTCCATTTCTCTACTGCTCCTGAGGAACTTCTAGGGAATAATTGGGAGAGGAAACTCCTGTCAAAGCAGATCAGCACCTGTCTTTGATTCCCAGTACATAGAGCATTACCTTCTACTTAGAAAGCCTTTAACACATTCTTGTTGAGTGATTATTCAGGTACTCCCTGTAATATCTTAAAAATTAAAAGTTAAAGTTAGATGTTGAGCCACTACTTTATTTAAAGATGTTGCTTTAGGTAAGCTGTAAGAATTGAATTCTAAGATCTTTCTTCCTCATCAGATAACTTACCATGGTAAGTCCTTCATTTCCTCCCCCCCCCTTCTTTGTGGATTCAAAGATAGAGAGACCCTTGGCTAAAATTCATCCATTGGACTTCAGTGTTGACTTAATACTCCATTCTCTAGCTTTACTCTGTATAAATGCCAAAGGCACTTTTCACTGAGGAGTTCTGTTTCCTAGTTTTTATTACTACCTGCTGCCAGAGAAGGAAACTGCTTAGAGTCAAAGAATCTTCTCTTCTCTTGGGCTTTTAGACCTCTTCTTTCCCTCTCACCAAAGAAAAGACACAAAATGTCCCCTTTTTGGGAAGCATAAAGTTCTCGTGACTCTCTTATAATCATAGGAGTTTTCCAGAATCCTTCTCCTTTGCCATTCTCCTCAACACCCCATGCTTTTATTTTAACTTCAGACCTTTTCTTCATTTCTTTATTGTCTTACAGGATAAAGTATTTTCACTTTTTTCCAAGACTAATCCTTCTATTTGAGCCCTTGATTTCATCACCTCCAGGATCTTGTTCAAATACCACCCTCCAGCCTTCTTACATCTTCAACTTCTACATCTGCACTAGTCTCTTCCTTTCTATGTACAAATGTGTTTAGGTTGCCTTGGTCCTGCTCTCCCCTTTTTTTCTTAGTCTAATCCTGTGATTTCATTGATATAGGGATTTTCTGATGAAGGAAATTTCTGCTATCAACGTAGATCAACCTATTCTGCAACTTAGAATATTCAAGGGTTTCCTGGGACATTGAGACATTCAATGACTCCTAGGATGACATAGCTAGTCAATGACAATGGTAGAATTCGAACCCAGGTTTTCCTGATTACTAGAGTGGTTCCCATATAGTAATTTTTATTCCTTCCAGTTTGCTTCTGAGAATATTTTTCTAAGAAGAGGAAATCTAGATATCTGGGACAACCTTGAAGAGTTGGTACATTTAAGACCTTTAAGCTCTCTTCTAGCTTCAACAACTTATGAATCTCTGGAGAGAGACAATGTGATATATAGTACAAAAAGCATTGCACTTGGATTCAGAAAGCCTGGGTTGGAGTTCTAGATCCTCTGAACCCAGGGCTGGGGTACTCTGTTCAACTTCTCTGCAGCTCTTAGCTTCCCTGACTTTCTTTATGACTCAGCTGAATCTCATCTTCTTTCTAATACCCTGTCTCTGCCCAGCTACCAGTGTCTTTACTTTGAGATTACCTTTCATCTAAATTGTATTTATCTTGTATGTTCCTAGTTATTTTCATCTCTCCCAATAGAATTTGGGTTTCTTGGGGGCAGGGACTGTTTTTGCCTTTCTATACCCAGAACAGAACATAGTAAGTACTTTATATATAATTTTTGATTGACTGATCATACGCTAGTGATGTAATCATGGGCAGGTCATTTAACCCCTTGGAGCCTCAGCTTCCTCACACTTAAAACAAGAGTAAGACCCTACCAATTATCTGTGTTGTGATTACCATTACCATTATCATTATCCCAAACATTTCAGATATATATATATATTGCTTTTTTTTGCTGAGGCAATTGGGGTTAAGTGACTTGCCCAGAGTCACACAGCTAGGGAATGTTAAGTGTCTGAGACCAGATTTGAACTCAGGTACTCTTGACTTAAGGGCTGGTGCTCTATCCACTGCACCACCTAGCTGCCCCCAGCTATATATTCTTGATTATTATTGGATTCCTAACAATAATGACTAAAAGTTCATTTCTGACAATTAGCAAGTTTTGGTTTAGACTATATATTTCTTGAAGATAGGACGTGTGTCTTTTCTAATTTTTGTATATTCTTTGCCCCTGGAACAATACTCTATATGCAATGGGCACTTAATAAACATTTGTTGTATTGCGGGGTATTAAACCACAAAAAAATAATTTGGATAGGTGAGCATGGGTCTTGACAAGATCACTTCCAATTGATTGATTTGGCCAAATCTTCAGCCTTGTTGAAACAATGTCTGAAGGGAAATTGTTTTATCTGTTCAATAATCTGAAGACTTTCCTCAAAGCCTAACACCAGTGCTCCAATTGGGGGAAGTTAGCATGGAATTGGGTCAGCTAGGCAGTGAGCATAATTTGAGTCAGGAAGACTTGAGTCTATTTTGACACCTGCTTGAGGAGATATTGTAGTCAAGTCACTTCACTTTCCAGTGAAATAGACAATTCTCAATGATTAAAAATTACAGAAAAGTTGCCAATAGGTTTCTTTATCAAGAGTTCCCTTTTTTGATGAAACTATCGATCTGAGTAAAAAAAAAATTGAGAAATAGAGGGATTTTTTTAATAACTGCTAGCATTAACCGAAGTACATAAAGGTAACATAAACATTTATGTTAAGACAGATTTTTATCATCATAATTAGTTTTGTTATGCTAGCAAATTAAGAACACAGGACACTGTTCATTGGGGTTCATTATCATACCATTCTGATCTTGTGCTTCTCACCCGGCATTGGATGCTATGAGTTTGGCCTGAGTCCCAATGGTATTTGTGGAATTCCCCAGTGACTTTTTGAAAGACAGAGCTGATTTTGACTTTGGATGTTTGGAAGTCCAATTGGCATGCTGCCTTGGGAGGTCCGATGGCAGACAAAAGTAAAGTGGAGAAGCCTGCAACCCCTGCCAGGTCTATTGGAAAAACTCATTACCTTATTATTGGATGTGTATTTGTTCCTGAGCAGGGGATTCCACTCAAGATAGGATCTTGGACTTCCTGATGGGTCGATGAGAAGAAGGCTGTTTGCCAATTCTCAATCATTTCATTCAGTGTTTTGAGGGCTTGGCTTTATTTTGTTATATTCCCTTTGTGGGACACCTCTGATGGGGACCCATTCTTGATTTTATATATACATACACATACACACATACATACACACACATATATATGTCTGGTATAGTAACAAAAGCACTGATTGCTTCTTGGCATTTTGGCTAAGATCGAGTGTAGAAAAGCACTGGTTCTAAAGTCAGAAGACCTGGATTATCTCTGACATACAATGTGATAACTTTGGGAAAGTTATTTAATCTCCTTGGGCCTCAGTTTCCTCATCTGGAAAACAAGGGAGGAAGTGGAATAATTAGCCTTATGGTTCCTTTTTAGCTTTAGATATATGACCTCAGATTATTTGATATCCTTGAGCCTCAGTTTCTTCTTTTGTCAAATGAAAAGGTTGGAACAAATTGCTTCTGAATCCCTTCTAGCTCTATGTCTAGGAGCCTATAATTGGTGATGAACTTTTCTGAACAAGACTAGATTGGTTCTTGGATAGTCAGTGTAGAGGTTCTCACTTAGCCCATTCTTGAAATCTGGATGGGTTAGAAGAACTTGCCTCAGTTTACAGAGTCCTCAAAGGTGTGAAGCCTTCTGCAGTATGGTGGAAGTGGTAGCATATTGGTTTAGCCTAGAATACATATAGATTTCTCCACAGGACCTCCAGATTCATACATTTGAGAAATCTTTATTTAAAGAACTTTATGAGGCATTGAGAACAACCACAGGATCACAGCTGGAAGGGACCTCAAAGACCATTTATTTCAGCCCCTTCATTCTACAGATGAAGATATTGAAATCTAGAGAGGTTTAGTATTTTGAATCATAGATCTAGAGCATAGACCTCAGCTCCCTTTCATTTTACAGCAGCCCAAGAAAATTCTGTGACTGGACTAAGATCACAAAGCTAAGAAGCATATGAATTAGAATTTGAATCCAGGTCCTCTCCCAAGTAAAGCATCCTATCCACGACACTACATTGACTTCTGACGAGCTCCACAGAGAGATCTTTGTTTGGTAGAAGTTAAATCACTTTGGTAGTTCTATGAGTGGAAAGTCCTGCCTACCCCCAACCAGGAGTAACTAGGAATTATACTTCCTGTCTTTTGCCCTGGCTGCCTGTCACTGGGGGAGGCATTTGGGACATGGTGACATTGTTCTGTGTTCTCAGTGATTCTTCGAAAAAAGATCTCATTCAAAAGCGACAATCCCCTGTGGCGATTATCTATGCCTGTGAATTTTGGATCACCATGATAGCAGAAGAATCAGAACTGTGGATGACCCAAAGTCAACAGAATATTGTTGAAGGACTCTTCATAGACTTCATGTTCCAGCCAGACTGGTCTATATGCAATTATTCACTGTACTTAAAATCTTATCTCCCGCTTCCATACCTTTGCACAGGCTGTCTCCTGGGCATAGGAATGCTCCCTCTCCTTCTGAATCTTTACCTTCCTACAGGTTTCAGCTTAGATGTGATTTCCTAGTGAAATTTTTCCCAATATTCTCTTGCAGTACCTCTCTAAGTGCCCCACATTGTTGGAGCTCTTTCCATCCTCAAATTATTATATATTTCCTTCTCTGCATACAGGCCCTCAAATTGTAAGCTCAGTCAGGGAACATGCTCATCTTTATGTCTACAGTCACAGTGCATCTTCATCATCATCACCACCACCACCATCACCACCACCATCATCAATCATCATCATCATAGCTAACATTTAGATAATATCTCTTATATGTCAGACACTGTGCTAATTTATAAGTATTCTCTCATTTACTTCTTACCATACTCTTGGGAGGTGAGTGTTCTTCTCCCCATTTATAGATGAGGAAACTGATACAAATTGAGGTGAAGCAACTTGCCCAGGATCTCACAGCTAATAAGTATCTGAACCTTTACTTGAACTCAAGACTTCCTGATACCAGGTAGAGTCCTTTATCCACTGTGCTGCCTTGCTGCCTCATAAAGGTGCGTAATAAATTTTTGAATTGAATTGAATGTTGGAATAAAGTGAACTGCAAAATATTACCATGAAGACTACATATCAGTCATGAACCAAGGATATGTGTGACTAGAAAAGGACATGGGCTGGACCTATGGCAAGAGGAAGGGATTCTAGATGGAAAAGCCAAGGTGAACTCTGGGATCCATAAAATACCAAAAGGCCCAGAGACTGCTCTCCAATCTTGTGGAATGGTGTTCTGGGAAAAGGGATTGAAATCAGAGCCAGAAATCCCAAGTTTAAGTAGTAGTTCTTCCTAGCTGTGTGATTTTTGGCAAATCACTTCAATGTCTCTGTCTCAGTCAAATCTGTCAAAATAAGGAAATTGAACAAAAAATGATCTTACTTTCAGTTCTAACTATAATATCCTAGAGAGGAAGATAGAGTCCTGGCTCTGAAGCAATAACCTGGGTTCAAAACTCAACTATGATGTGAACTTCCTGGATGTCCTTGGGCAGCTTATTTACTTGACTTCTTTGGGCCTCAGTTTCTCTTATGTAAAATCAGGGAGTTGGCTTATATGGAGTTTGAGGAACTTTCCAGCTTTGAATCTATGATCCTGCAATTCCTGTGGAAAATAGTATGGAAAAGTTGGTAAAACATTAGTCTTGGAGTTAAGAAGCCTCTGATTGTATGAGTCTGGGAAAGTCAATTAAATGTAATTAACAATGGATAGGGAACTCTCTAAGCTGGTAAATTAGAGATGGGTTTCTCATCTGACTTAATGGAAGAAGTTTCCCGGCTGGGAATTTCTTATACTGATACTTGTACTTCTCTTTATGTTGGACTGAAGGGATTTATGGGAAGACATTGTTGAGAACTGCCCAAATTGAAAAAAACTGTACAAGTGGAGTGGAAGAACACATTGAATGTAAGGTCCTGGAAGCCAGGGACCCTACCCATTTTTGCTTTGTTTCTTCTATGCATAGCACTGTGCTTAATATTTATTTAGTTAAGGTTCTTAATAAATGCTTATCAAATTATATTGAAGAGATCAAATTATGGATTCATCAAAGTTAGAATAAAGCATTTCTTGAGATGAATTTATCATTACCTTAACTCTTCAGAGAGGAAATTCACTGGCTCCTTTTCCATTAGACTGATTAACACCTTCTTCCTATAAGTTATAATATCATTACTCCAGATGAATTCTCAGGTGTTATTTTTTTTTCTTCCTAGGAATATCATTAGCATAAATTCCTATTCATCAAGAAGAATTCTTTTAGAAGTTCTTATCTCTCCTCCTGTTTGAGATTTGGAGGTGTCAGAAACACTGTACAGTTCAATTTGCATTTCTGTGGTTGGACCTGGAGGGTATTACTGTGTCACTAGAAATTATCCACAGGAAACCATTTATATTACTGTCTTAGCTGAGCTTCTACTCAGCACTCTTTTAAAGGGGGCTCATGTTTATTGGTACACCTGAGGGTTTGAGGGCACAGATAAAACTTTTGTGGGGTCTTTCAAAGCCCTGGTTTATTTTCCCACTGTTAAATTCTTTAATTAAATAGAACATGGCATTTTCCACATCTTGGGATTCTCATTTCTTATTCTCTGCACACAAACAAATCATGTCCTCATGAAATTGGGGGTGTTTCAGAAGCTTTCTGTTTCTATCTTCTGCTGTATGAAATGCCCACCATTGTTCAGCTGGAGACTCCACCGTGGGGTGAAGCCTCCTGCTCATTATATTTGAATTTGCCATTTTGAGGGCTGTGAGTTCACATGGCTAATCTGAAGCTGGCTATAGGCTCAGAGTGATTGACCTTCCTCTCCTCTCCTGGAGAACCAAATTCTTGTTTTTTAGATGCAAAGTAATCCCAAAACAATTTAATTTGTTACCAACATTTTAAAATATTTATATTTGACTTTTGTAGTCATTTAAAATATCTTTGCAGCTATTTTTCTAGCTTTTATGAAATGACAAAAGGTTAATTAGATAAAAAAAGAATAAATGTTTTCTTTTCCTCTGACAGACTTCTTTTTTTTATAATACTAGCTTTTTATTTTTCAAAATACATGCAAAGATAATTTTCAATATTCATCCTTGCAGAACCTTGTGTTCCAAATTTTTTCTCTTCCTCCCTTTCTTCCCCCTCCCTAAGACAGAAAGAAATCCAATATAGATTAAACGTGCACAATTCTTCTAAACATAGTACCACCTTTATTAGGCTGCACAAGAAAAATCAGATCAAAAAGGGAAAAATGAGAAAGAAAAAAATCAAGAAAGCAAATAACAATAACAACAACAATAAAGGTGAAAATATTATGTTGTGCTCCACATTCAGTCCCCATTGTCTGGAGAGCCCAATTCTTCCAAAAAGGAAACACTAAACCCCATTAGAAATTCTACTGAATTTGTTCTGGATAATATCTTGCCTGTTACATTTTTTCTCTGTCTTATTTTCTTTCTTCCCCTTGGAAAGCCTTTTAAAAAACTCAAGAAAGCCAACCAACCTTCCTTACATTCTTATCTGGTTTTCAATTCTCTCCCAATAACTCTAAGAAATTTTCTCTTTCCCTTTATCAATACTGAGGTCCTTCCTGCTATGCTATATTATGTCCAATATCTTTTTCTAGTATTATGTCTTCTTTTTTCTAGAAAAGGCCAGTTAGGCAATGTGATACAGTGGAAATAACAATGACTGGTCAGATGACCTACTTTTTATATTGTAAGATTTTATTTTTTTTCATTTTAATAGCTTTTTAAAGACCTGATTTTAAATCCTCCTTCTGAAGTTTACTTTCCTGTGTGACTGTGGGCAAGTCACTTTCCTATGCTTCTATTTGCTCATTTATTTGTAAAATAAGGGTAGTGGGCTGCTTGTCCATTGAATTTCAGATCTAAATATATGATTTTATATCTTTGTCATGGGAAATATTCAGTTTTTTCATTTGAAGAAAGAGGGGGTTGGGTCTGAAGGTTTCTGGGGTACCTTCTAGGTCTAGATAGATCTCTGGACCTATGAAATTAATTTCATATACTAAGTGCCTACTATGTGGCAAACACTGTGCTAGGTAAGGATACAAAACCAAAATGAAACTGTTCCTGCCCTCAAGAAGCTTATATTTTACTGGGTTAGGTAATCCTCTAAGTGCTTTGAGGCATTAATAATGTTCCAGGTACTTTCAGGCATATTTTTAACTTAGAACTGATGAATTTGGGTTATATCCTTGTTTGTGCCCGGTCATTAACGTAAATGGTTTACTTATGCGAGAATTAAAATCCATCCCCAGAAAACATATCCTTAAAATTTGTTTAGAAGAATTGTACATGTTTGCTGTCTTGGGGAGGAAGGAGGGAGAACAGAGTGAGAAAATTTTGGAACATAAGATTTTGCAAAGGTGAATGTTGAAAACTATCTGAATATATTTGGAAAAATAATAAAAAAAACTATTAAATAAAAAAAAACCATATCCTTTGTTTTTCAAGGTTATCTTTGCCTGGAATGGAATATGTAAGTAGTAAGCACTTAATGATCCTTTGCAGAGTTCATTAGTAGCTTAATATTCAAATCAGCTGTAGCTTCTTTCATCTTTGGACTCCATTCTTTTCCTGATTGTGTTCCTGATCCTGGCTTCATTTCTGCAGTTACTACTGCAGTGTCTCATGCTGGGTGGAGGTGACTTTGACTTCTCGAAGGTGGAGAGAGTAAGCCCTACCAATCCACAACAGTTTCAAGGAGAGATGGACCATGTGGTCAAAACACCAGCACAACAAAGTTGGAATGGGTTTATCACCAGGTTGGTGGCAAAAAGGTGAAGTTGTTCCCAACACAACCCCTCACAGACATTCAAATAGACTATTATAGGAGGGCTGTGCTGATAGATGTCAAACCAATGACAATTTAGATACCAGAAATACTGACTTTTTAAAAATCATTGTTAGAATTTTGCACCAGTTACACATCATTCATGCTCCTCTGATTTGAAAATAATGATAACCTCAGGGCTTCCTTTGATGTTTCCATATAACTCTGCTTAGAATGATGGCATCAGAACTGGAAAGGAACCTAGTTCAAGCACCTTACAAATAAGGAGACTTGAAAAAGTTGGAGGATTTGATCAAGATTACAAAATAATAAGTACCAGAGTTGAGACTTTGAACCCAAATTCTCTGACTCCAAATCTATTGCTTTTTCCACTCTACTACAGAAACATGTTAGGGATATTCCGTATATGAACTTCATATGGTTGTATTTCTTTAGATGAGAATGTCTTTGGAGATTTACTGAACACAGGTTTCCTGATTCTAAATTCAAAGCTCTTTCCAAGGCACCATCCTTTCCTTTCCCCACTCAGACTTTTTTTCCAGGGAAAAATGGATTCCTAACTGCCATGTGGCCCTCAGGCAACTTCTGAGGATCATCTTGAATTTTGGGCACTTAGAGAAAGTAATACCCAATAATTTTTTTGATGAAAGCAAATTTTTATCACCAGTCCTTAACATAGTGTCTGGCACATAGTAGATATTTAATAAATGTTTGTTGACTGACTGCTCTGTATAATTCAGAGATTTAACTGGATGGACTTTTGTGTCCCTTTTAAACTCTCAACTTCCACATCTATAATGGTTTACATATACAAAATTATATGTACATTACCTCACTGGATCCTCCCAATACCCCTGTGAGATATATATATATATATATATATATATATATATATATATATATGTATATATATATATATATATGTATATAATATTATTATTCCCATTCTGCAAAGAAGGAAACCAAGATTCTGAGTGTCATTGACCTGCCCAATGTCCTATATAGGGAATGTCAGAACCTGGAAATTGTCTCCAAGTAAAGGATTGCTTCCATTATAAGATTCTAGCTTGTCACCAACAGCACCAACAGTGCTACCTGTTATTCTCCCTTTAGGTCCCCAAATTGTGAATCAAGTGTCTCTAGGAGACCAAATGGGAATGATGAAGAATAA
>JAJPUD010011649.1:0-42717 GCA_023553655.1 Myrmecobius fasciatus
TTCTGTTCCGATTCCTGTTACAGCTCCCTGCTCCAGCTCCCTGCCCCGGTCTCCCTGCGCTGCACTCTGGGTTCAGTAGACTACCCCCTGCCCAATTAAAACAGACCTGTTTTGAGGTTCTTCCAGAGTATCTCCTTCTAGAATCATGTTGCTCTGCAGATATTGTGGATTTTTTTGCTTCAGAATCAGTCTAGAGGCTTCATATGTTGTTGGTTTGAGGGGAGATTAGAGGAGGTTACAGAGACTCCTTTCTGATCTCCGCCACCATGGCTCCACCCAGAGAAATGTAAATTTAAACACATTGCAGTACCAATCCACACTTATCAAATTTTCTAATTTGATTTTAAAAAAGAAAATGTCAAATATTTGAGGAGATGTGGGAAAAGTAGAACACTAGTGCATTGTGGGTGGAGTTGTGAATTGATCCAAATATCCTGAAGAGCAATTTGGAACTCTGCCCAAAGGATTATGAAACCATGCATAAGTCTTTAAAAAGTTTGTTTCTGACCCAGTGCTTCTGCTATTATGACTACATTTTTTAAAATATATCTATATCTTCATCTATATTTATCAATGTTTATTTATCTAACTATATCTATCTTTTTGTGTGTAATTATGTCGTGATGAAATAAGTTAGCATATATGATTGTAATTGGATACTATTGAGCTATAGTAAATAACAAGCAAGATACTTTCAAGAAAAAAAAAAACTGGAAAGACGTAAAAGAACTACAAATTGAAGTGATCAGAACCAAGAGAATAGTTAATAGCAATATTATATGATTATCAATTGTAAATGACTTAACTATTCTCAGAAACACAATGATCCAAGACAATATTAAAAATATACATATATATATGATGAAACATATTATCCATTTCTATAGACCTGATGGAGTCTGAATGTGAATTGAAATTTGTACTGTTTTACTTTATATTTCTTGTGTTTGTATGTATGTATTGTCGTTATATGACATGTATAGAAATGTTTTGTATTACTGCATATTTATAATCTCTATCAAATTGCTTACCTTGTCAATGAGAGGGGAAGTGAGAGAGAGTTCTGAATTCTTTCTAGAATTCAGAATTCCAGTCCTTAAAAAATGCTAAAAATAGTTTTTACATATAAATGAAAAAAAAAATAGAAAAAAGATGCTGCCCAAATGGCATCTTATAAATGAAGCCTTCCCCCACCCCACTAACTGCTCATTCTCTCCTTCCCAAATTTACTTGTTTTCAAGAATTTGTGTGTATTTATATTTATTCACATAATTAAACTATATAGATTTTATGTACATTTACTCTCTCCTTCATTAGATTATAAAACACTTTGCGAGGTTTGAGATTAGTTTGTTGTGTACTTTGTACTTATGTCATCATTGCCTAGTACAATTTCTACTATATAATAAACACTCAATAAAGGCTTTTTTTCCTCTTCCTGTCTCCTTACAGGTAAAGAAAATAAACCTCAGAAGTTAAGTTGCTTTTTTTGAATGAAACAACATGAATATTTCAAAATTATTTTAAACTCTGTTTTTCATGTCTCCCAGTATAAGAACATATCCACTTTGCCCCCTAATTGACACATAATTTAATTTTGGATGAAATCCAAGAAAAAAATAATGGGTAGGTCTTAACAACAATGACAGAAACAGCAGTAAAAATAATAATTAATATCATTCTATAACTTTAAGATTTACACAGCATATATGTGTATATTTATATATAATCTCTGACAAAACAACCCCAATAGAAAGTGCTTGTACTTTATAATTGAGAAAACTGAGATTGAGAGAGGAAACTTCACTCATCCACGGTCAAACAGCATTCTTTCCAATTCACAACTTATCATTATCTTATCAATAGTCAGCATAGGTATCTGCTTAGAAAAATGAAGTATTACTTTAGGAAACTTTGTTATCAATTTTTCTTCTCCCTTAGAGTTGTAACCAGATCTGGACAAATAACTACAATGCAAAACTGAGTGATTGGCAATTTCTAAACTTTCTTATATATGTTTTTTCCTTTCTGTAGTGATTACAGAACTTGAACCTTGGTACATAGTTCTCCTGTGACATATCAGTAGGAGTTATCAGCCTGGAAGAGTGAACAAATTGGGCCCTATATTTAGATAAGCAGGTCCTAGAAGCAAATCATCATGCCCTAAGACATATGACCTTGGTATCACATAACTAGGGCCAGGGACATGGTGAAAATATTTCAGGCCAGCAGAAAAGCCAGTTGTTAAATTTTCTTTTTTTTCTTTTTTTTAAAATTTTCCCCAGTTATATGTAAAACTTTTTTTGCTATACATGTACTTTTTTGCATATTTTCATATGAATCATATTGCAACAGAAAAATCAGAACAAATGGAAAACAAACAGAAGGAAAAAAGTGAACATTCACAATAAGAACAAAAAGGAAACACAATGGAAGAGGGAAAAAAACAGGAAAAAAGAAGTGAATGTAGCATGTGTTCATTTATATTCAATTGCAACAATTCTTTTCCTGGAATCAGATGGAATTTTCTATTCGAAGTTTAGTGAGATTTTCTTGGATTACTGAACCACAATGAAGTATTTAATTTCTTCATCTGAAAATTGTTTCTATCCTTTTGCCATTTTTCAGTTGGGAAATGGCTTGTAGTTTTTATTAATTTAAGTCAATTTTCTATACATTTTAGAAATAAGGCCCTTATCAGAAACACTGGCTGTAAAAAGAAAAGAAAAGAAATAATCCTCAGCTTTCTGTTTTCCTTCTAATCTTGCTTGCATTACTTTTGTATGTACAAAATCTTTTTTTTTAAATTTAATGTAATCAAAGTTATCCATTTTGCATTTCATAATGTTCTCTAGTTTTCTTTGGACTTAATAAATTTCCTGCCTTTTCCAAAGATCTGATATATAAACTAGCCCTTGCTCTCCTAATTTGCTTATATCACCTAAATCATGTACACACTTATATCTTATTTTGGTATGGAGTATGAGAAGGAGGTCTGTGTTGATTTTCTGACATTATTTTCAATTTCTAAGAAATATTTGTCAAATAGTGAATTCTAATCCCAGAAGCTAAAGTTTTGAGATTTATCAAACAAAAGATTATTATAGTCCTTGATCATTGTGTCATATATATCTAACCTGTTCCCCTGATTCATTACTCTATCTCTTAACCAATATCAAATGGTATTGATGCTTTATAATGGAGTTTTAGATCTGGTACTGCTAGGGTACCACATTTTCCCCTAATTCTCTTGACATTTTTGACCTTTTCTTTTTCCACATGAATTTTGTTATTATTTTTTTCTGGTTCTATAAAATATTTTTGTCAGATTGATTAATATGGCACTGAACAAATAGATTAATTTAGGTAGAATTACTATTTTATTATGTAAGCTCAGCCTACCCATCAGCGATTGATATTTTTCCAATTGTTTAAATCTGACCATTTTTATGAAAAGTGCTTTTTAAATTGTTTTCATATTCCTGAGTTTGTCTTAACAAGTAGATGTCCAAATGTTTTATTTTGCCTATAGTTATTTTAAATATAATTTCTTCTCCTATCTCTTGCAGCTAAGCTTTGTAGCTGTTAAATTTTCAATATGAGTATTTGGACCTCAGAAATCACAAATGCTAAGACTCAGAGCTTTTTTTATTGTGTTATTGTTTATCTAAACTTTAGATTGTTTCAAAAATGAAGACAAAGCTTAAATAGCATAATGCATTAATGTGAAATGGTTGTTAAACATTTACAAGAGGAAAGGGCCAGGTTGCATTTCCTCTGCAGATAATAATAGAAGAACTTGAGGTTGGCTATCCATTGAGCAACTTAGTTTAATATTTTTTGCCTTATATAAAATAAAATTCAAAAATATGATTTCCCCCTTAAACATTAGATTTCTGTCTACAATGATACTCTGTTGTGGTTCTTGTCTAACTATTTCAGTCATGTTCAACTATTCATGACCCCATTTGGGTTTCTTTGGCTAAGATATGTAAGTAGTTTGCCATGTTCTTCTCCAATTCATTTTATATTGAGGAAATTTCAACAAAAAATGTGAAATGATTTCCTCTGGTTCACATACCTAGTAAGGCCAGATATAAACTCAAGAAAAGAGTCCATAAGTGCAAGCCCAAAATTCTATCCAGTTCTCCACCTAGCTGCATCGCAAAAGTACAAATTCATTTGTTATTGCAATATTAGGTGAGATTAAAGATCTCATCCTATGACAATTTGTGGACAAAAGGAGAATGATCTAATTACCTAGATGGGACTTTTGATCTCCTAATGCAACTTCTAATTTAAAAAATGCTGGAAGATAACTGAGGCCATAAAAAAAATAAATAAGTGAATGGTCCAAATACAAAAGATTTAAAAATAATAAAAATGAGCTTAGAAACCAGGTTGTCTGACATTCCAAATCAAATGTTGTTTTTATCCTTATTCTCAATCACTGCTCAGATACTACGTGATGTTAAATTTTAACTTAAGCTTAAATTTCTAAGATTTTTGCATCAATATTCACTAGGGAAATTGATCTACAATATTATTTCTCTGTTTTGACACTGGCTTGGTTATCAATACCTTTTTTGTGTTATAAAAGGAATTTCATAGGGCTCCTTCTTTCCCTATTTTTCCAAATAGTTTGCATAGTATTGGAATTAATTTTTCTTTAAATGTTTGATAAGAGAGAATTTCTGGTACTGGAGCAAAGATAGCAGAGCAAAGCCAGGAAGTTGCTGAAGTTCTCCCAATTTCCCTTGAAAACCACATGAAATCAAGCCTCTGAACACAATCTTATGGAATAAAACCAATATCCAGCTAAAGATAGGTTGAAAAAACTTCAAAGAAAAGTCAATCTCACTGGGGTGAAAGGGGTGTTCAGGCCAGCTCAGATTTTATTCTGGGAAAACCAACGAGAGGATCTTATTCATAGCAGATCAGTAACTGAGACCATAGGGCCTGATTCAGTAGCAAGCAAACCAGTAGGGCAGTTTCCAGTTCCAGCTCAGAAGGCAAATTCTGTGAAACCAAGATGTTTCCTAGAAAAAACAAATGTCTACCCCCTGCAAACACAAGGGCTCCTATTCTCAAAGTCAAGGGTAAGAGGCTGCACAGAAAGCTTGGGAAAGTATGCCCTTTACACCAAGAGCAAAACTGGAACACAAAAGTTTAAAAGAAGGGGAAATATCAAAAGAAAAGGAAAGAAAATGAGCAAGAAACAGGGGAAAAAACCCTTGATCATAGAAAGCAACTATGGTGACATGGAAAACTAAAAACACCAACTCAGATGAGGATAAAATGTCCACAGAGGAAATCTCAAAAAGTAATATTAGTCTCAAGCCTAAGTAGGCTTCTTATATGTGCTCATAATGTAATTTAAAAGGCAAATAAGAAAGATGGAGGAAAAATGAGAAAAGAAGTGAAAGGTATGCAAAAGAGAATCAAGAGTATGGAAAGGAAAGGCAATTCTTTTATAAAAAAAACACACATAATTGACCAAATGCAAAATAATAATAATAACACTTATCTACTGAAGAAAACACCACCTTCAAAAGTAGAAATAAACACATGGAAAAGAGATATAAAGGTTAACTGAAGAGAATCACAAATTAAAAACTATAATGGGACAAATGGAAGCTAATGACTCTATGAGACATCAAGAACCATTCAAACTAAAAAGAATGAAAAAATGGAAGAAAATGTGAAATACTTCACTGGATAAACAGGTGACCTGGAAAATAGATGCAGAAGATGCACTTTAGTTTGTGGCAGACCTTTTTGTAGTGGGTAGAAACTGGAAACTGAATGGATGCCCATCAATTGGAGAGTGGCTGGATAATTATGGTATATGAATGTTATGGAATATTATTGTTCTATAAGAAACAACCAGCAAGATGATTTCAGAGAGGCCTGGAGAGACTTGCATGAACTGATGCTGAGTGAAACGAGCAGAACCAGGAGATCATTATACATGGCAACAACAATATTATATGATGATCAACTCTGATAGTCATGGCTCTCTGCAACAAAGACATGTCTCAAACCAGTTCCAGTTGTTCAGTGAAGAAAGCCATATACACCCAGAGAGAGGGATATGAAATGTGGACTACAACATAACATTTCCATGCTCTTTATTGATGTTTGCTTACAGTGTGTTCTCTTTCTCTGATTTTTTTTTCTTGTAGATAGGATTTTTCTTGCACAACAACTTGTCAAGTATTTTATCATTATTAACATGTAATGGACTTCCTGCCATCTAGGGGAGGGGTGGGGACTGGGGGTAAAATTTGTAACGGAAATCTTTGTAAAGATCAATACTGAGGAACTACCCATACATATGTTATACAAATTAAAAGCTTTAATAAAAAAAAGATGCAATTTAAAAATTATTGGTCTACCTGAAGGCCATGAGCAAAAAAGAGCTTGGATAGGATTTGTCAAGAAATAATTAAAAAACTATATAGATATTCTAGAAAGAGAAGCAGGGAAAGTCATTGGAAGAATTCACTAATGACCTCTAGAAAGTGATCTCACCATGAAAACCCCAAGGAATATTATTGTAAATTTAAACTGTTTGCAGAAATGATATCTTAAATTCTTTCTTTTTGCTTTTTTTGAGGCAGTTGGGGTTAAGTGACTTGCCCAGGGTCACACAGCTAGGAAGTATCTGAGACCAGATTTGAACTCAGGTCCTCCTGACTTCAGGGCTGGTGCTCTATCCACTATGCCACCTAGCTGCCCCGATATCTTTAATTCTTGAGAATGGTATCTTTTACTGTAGTAGAAAGACAGTGACATCACATAGATGCAGGTTGTTTTTGTGAATGACCTCTGATGTGATATTAAAGGAAAAGGCATTAAGGGATGGAAAAGGACTGTACAGGGAGAAGAGGAAAGAGGGGATATAATGGGACAAATTAGAACATATGAAGAGGCACTAAGAGCTATCCCAATCAAAGGAAAGAAGGGAGAAAAATGAACATTGTCTGAAGCCTAATCTCATCAGTTTTGACTCCAAGAGGGAATAACAATAATTCATTTCCATATGAAAATTCATCTAATTCCATAAAGCAGAATGACAAGAAAGAGGAAAGAGAGGGGCTGAATAGAAGGGAGGATCGACAAACTGGAAAGGTAAAAGAAGAAGGAGGGTTGATTGAAGGTAAGGTAGTGGATGGGGTGGGTTAAAAAAACAAAACACTACTAAGAGAAGGCAGAAGTGACAGAATATAAGATAGTGGGTAGAGTGGATCAAAAAGCACCAATACACTACTAAGGGAAGGATGGAAAGAGAAAATAAAAGGATATACAGGGGAGAAAATAGTATGGAGAGAAATGAAGAGCTGAAAATAATAACTGGGAATATAAATGGGATGAACTCTCCCATTCTATGGTTCTCTTGAGTCCTATATTTGTAGATTAAAATTTCTGTTCAGTTCTGTTTTTTTCAATAGAAATGATTGAAAGTATCTTACTTCATTGTAGCTCCATCTCCTCCCCTGAAAAAAGATTCTGAATCTCTCTGGGTAGTTAATTCTTGGTTGTAACCCCAAGTCTTTTGCCTTCCAGAATATGGCATTTGAGGCCCTCCAATCCTTTTTTATTGGAGAAGCTGCCAGATCCTGGCTAATCCTGACTGTTGCTCCTTTATATTTGAATTGTTTTTGTCTGGCAGCTTGCGTATTTTTCCCTTAAGATCATAGTTTTGGAGTTGAGTTTTACTTCTCTGTTAATGTAAAGCTGTACTTCCAAAGTGATGCACTCACTATATCAAGCTTCAGGGCTTTTGTGCCACTATTTTCAGAGTTAGTTCCAGGAACCTTTAAGTTTTCAGTTATTCCAAAGTGGTGTGATCTAAGAAGTGGTATGTTTATTACTTTCCTTTCTTTTGCTCTGTTCTGTGAGTGACTATAAGGGACTATTTTTCTACCTTGGAACTGTAACAAGAGTCTTTACTCCACTCTGGCTACAAGCTCTGTTATGGTATTCTTCCTTCTCACCCTGGGACTGGTACCAATTATTGAGACCTAGATATGAGTATAAGCAAAGCAACAGAGTCCTGCCCTCAGTGCCAGAAAACAAACAAACAAACAAACAAAAATCCAATTGTAATTTCCTTGTTGCTCTTTGTTTAACTCCCTTAGCATATGCTGCTGCTGAAGATGATGATTCAGTGGCTACCAAGACCTGATTGTTGCTAGTTCAGTCTGGGCTGAACTGTGTTGCAATCTCACCTAAGTACAACAAATATTTCCTGTCAGCTTTCTAAACTGTCTTTGGCTGAGAATTTTTTTCACTTTATTCTTTTCTGGGATTATTTAATCCCACATCATTTTGTGATATGAATGGGTGTTTTGGGGGGAATTTAGTTTAGTCCCTGCTTTTTCTCAGTCATCTTGGGTCCATATCACAATAAACCCATTCATAAAATATTATGAACAAAAGTGGCAAAATAACATGTAGAGAAGGAGGTAGAGAAGATTTGAAATAAAAGTGTTAAACTCAACCAAGTAAATAGATATGGAGGACATTTTAAAATAATTTTCATAGATAATAGGAATGAATGAGTTATAATTAGTTTGCCACTGGAGACAAGGGTTTGCCTACATAATATGATATGAATGCTAGTGGAAATCAAATCCTACCTCCATCCTTGTCCCATAATGATACCAGGATTTAACTATTTCATTAAGTATTCATTCATTTGCATTGTACATCACTATCTCCTCAGTCCTCGTTTAAAATGTAAAAAAAAAAAAAAAAACCCTTCTAAGACACCTTTCTATTTAACTGGAAGTACTATTTGTATATTAGTTTCATTTTAAGGAAACTATCATTAGAATATAGTTCAGATCTTCCAATAATATATACTTACTGATTGTTCATTTAGAGTTTCAGTGATTAAATTTATGTTTGATAGATAGCTAAAAAATAAATGTTTAACCTTACAGAAGCCCCTTTTTATTTGCTTACTTGACCACTTTGCCTTTATTTCTGTAGAAGGCAGTCACATATAAATCAATAAATTAAAGAATAAAAACATTTTTGAGCATTAACAATGTGTTAAACATTAAGTTAAACTCTGAAAATACAAATACAGAAAGCAGGACAATTGTTTCATTTAAAGAGCTTATATTTTCATAAGTGAAAACAGCATATTAAATATAAAGATAGATATAGATATGGGTCTATACCTATAGGTAGATGCATACATAGACACACACACACAGAGAGAGAGAGAGAGAGAGAGAGAGAGAGAGAGAGAGAGAGAGAGAGCAAACTAGATAGAACTAGGTAGCTATAGCCAGGGAACAACACTTAGGTTTGGAATATTATATGGAGGTGAATGGGGTCATAGGGGAAGGAAATCAATATATACTTGCCAGGGAAGGGAGTTTTGATATAGAAAGTCACAGGAAAGTTAAAATAATACATATAACAATCAATTAAATTGTCCTTTCCAGAAGCAATGAAAGTATTGAGTAGATGACTGTGCCAAAGGAAAAAGTAGAAATTGTGGTGGGAAGAGGAGGGCCCAGAAATGGCTTTCTTGTGGCAATATATTGTGAGAGGATACTCCTGAGTAAACTCATCTGAACCAGATTAAAATGTAAATGTCAAATGTTTAACAAAATAAGTAAAGCAATGATAAACATGGCTAACATTTTTTATTTTAAAATTGATTTAATATACAATCTGTAAGGATTCATTTCTATGGATAAGCAGACACTAATTTTTTGAGTTACACACTACTCATATAGTAGATTTAGGAAACTAAGTAGATTAATTTATACTCACTTATTCATTTATTAAGATAGTTGGGCCTTAAGGTAGGAGCTTCAAAGACAAGGGGATTTTTGTCCCCAGGAGTTTTAGTGTGTGTTATGTACTGTATAGAATTAAATGATATAACAGTTAAAGGAGACTTCAGAGAGACAATTCAATTGAACTTAAACAAGAATCCTTACTACAACATACCCCCCAAATGGTCACCCAACCTGTAATTAAAGTCTCACAATGACAGAGAACTCATTGACTCTGGATGCAATCCATTCTACTTGGAGATTCCTCTTTTGTAATCAAGCCTAAAATTTGCCTATTTGAAATTATCACTCAATGCTTTTTATCTTGCCCTTTAGAGGCAAATGAAGAGGCCTTGGATTTAAGTCTACCTTGATCCAAATTTTTTATATCATTCTTGCCAAGACACTTAAAATCTCAATGCATGAGATACCTCTTTCAGGGGCAAACAGGACAAGTGCAATATTTATTTATTTATTTTGCTGAAGCATTTGCGGTTAAGTAACTTGCCAAGGTCATACAGATAGGAAGTATCAAGTGTCTGAGATCAGATTTAAACTCAAGTCCTCCTGACTTCAGGACTGGTACTCTATCCACAGCACCATCTAGAAGCCCCACAATGTTTACTTTTCAAAATTTTATTTATTTACTTATTTATTTATTGCTCTGTGACAGCCTTTCAAAGACTTGAAAAAAATTATTATGTCCCCAAGTCACTTCAAGAATAAACATTTCCACTCTTATTTGCCCACCTTTCCACAATCTTAAGCTCTCAATGTTTTTTTCTCAAAATACAGTACACCAAATTAATGACCTACAGATGGCTTACAATTAAAGCAGATTTTAGTAAAATTGGTATCTTCTT
Source organism: Myrmecobius fasciatus (assembly GCA_023553655.1). Classification (NCBI taxonomy): domain Eukaryota; kingdom Metazoa; phylum Chordata; class Mammalia; order Dasyuromorphia; family Myrmecobiidae; genus Myrmecobius; species Myrmecobius fasciatus. The sequence continues at coordinate 10,667 of JAJPUD010011649.1, forward strand.
TCTGGACACAATGGTTCTCTTGATACAAGCCTCAATCCTCTTAGTTTTTTCTCCCTGCTTCATAATATTTCAATGTTATTTAAGGTTGCACCCTTTCATAACTCTAGATCATTGAATCATCATTTTTTAGCTGAGACTTCTTGTAGTTGGTTCTTATGTTAAGGCATAAGTATTAATTCCTTAAAGCAATGTGCTAACTTGAATCCTAAGTTCTGGTGATAGGTGTGAGGTGTAGGAGGCCAGGTAGCCCAAGACAGCATTTTCTAATGACTAACATTATAACTAAATCTCTTTGCACTTGAATAGATTGGTTCTTGTACATAAGACAATGTGTGTTTGTATTGCCATAATGGAAACTTTTCCGCTCTCAACTTGGGAACCATTTCTATAACCTATGAAAACCCAGGATTCGCTTTAATTCAATAAGTGAAAAATAATTTTCAATAAGATAACATTGGGTGTGTGTGTGTGTGTGTGTGTGTGTGTGTTTAACTTAACAGTCCTCTTGGAGAGAGATAGCATGAAAATGTTGTGACCAGAGATCTATCCCATAATGAGGAAGACATGAATTCAATGTTTCCTTTTTGGCACATATTTGTTATGTCACCCCTTCGTCACTCTTAAAATTTTAATATATTAGACAACTTTCTAAAGTAACAAGGAGTAAAGAAATTGCTGGTAAAGGACATTTAATTATCTATTACTTTGCCCCAGTTTGTTCCTTATTCATATCTTTTTGCCTTACACCAAGAATCAACAAGTAATAACTGTTTAATGATTTATGGTAGAACACACAAGAAATATACTTGGACAGTGAGAAAAAATATATTTTAAGTAGTTTGGAAAAGGAAGAAGTTAAATATTAAAGTCATCCCTCATTTCACCATGAATATTTATGTGGGACTATTATTGAAGGGAAAAATAATAAAAATAGTAACTATTCCAGAAACCTTATAATCCAGAATAGAAAAAAATGAATTAAATTAATAGTAACCCTATAACGCTATAGTTAGATTTATCCTTAACCACTCCTTTCTTTATGAAGCCATGGGATATTCTTAGCATATGGACTAATTAGACACATTTGTTACCTTGCAATCTGTTTTCCAATTTTTAGCTCTGCTTACTTCAGATTACAGCTGCTCTTTTGGTTAGATATGGCCTACATTTCCATGAGTATGCTGGTCGATATTCAGCAAATACAATGGGGAGTTTTAAAAGTCTCCTCTTCATCTAAGTGAAAGCTTTCTTTACATTAAATTTATTTTCTTTTCTGCCTTCCAGTATTTTCTATCACCCTCTCTGCAATGCACTATTAATGGCTGCTCAAAACCTGTCAGAAAAGGCCATTCTCTAAGCTAATTGTTTCAATTATTTGAGGTTATTATTGAAGTCTTCATACCCTCTTATTTTTTTCTTTTGATGCCACACTGTTTCTTTGAAGGGCTCTGATCTCTTACAACTGAGTACTGACCTTTATTCTTTCATCCCTTGGGTCTTGTTGACATCCACTTGATTAACATATAGGACTTTTATAAAAGTTAAAATCTTCCTATGTGCATGTGTCTCTTTTATAAATGTTTCCAGAACTAGGATTTTTTTTGCCTTGATAATTGTTTTCTCAGTAAATTCCATCCAAAATCCCCTAGCTTATGGATCTTTATTTGATAAGAAGAAAGTTACTGATTATATAGTACAAGAATTCACCAAAATGGGAGAAAGTATAAAACAAAATGCATTTCCTGTGGTATCAAGGAACTGTAAGCAAAATGGCTTCTCCCTAATTAGTACAAGACTCCATATGATGTGATACAGGGATACAACAAAATATAATGGCCCTATAAGAAATGGCAAGTAAGGTGGTATAGAGCTCTGATCTGGACATCAGAATGACGAGTTCAAATATCACCTTAAACACTTCCTAGCTCTGTCATCCTGAGCAAGTCATTTAATATCTGGTTGTAGCAGTTTCCTCTATTGGAACATAAGTATAATAGCATTTACCTCCTAAGGTTATTGTAAGGATCAAATGAGATTATAATTATAAAGTGTTTAGCACAATGTCTGATAAATAATAAAAGTTCATAATGTTAGCTGCTATTATTATCACTATTAGCAGTAAAACTCTCATTTTCACAGATAACATCCATAGAAGATAAATGAACTAAAATTTCCAAAAAGTGCTTTGGTAGCAGGCATGTCTTCACGTGCATTTCCTGCATGATTGAAATCATGGCTCTGATTTTTTTATATGATATATAAATTCAAACAATTTGGAATTCTCTGAACTAATGCAAAATTAAATAAAAAGAATTAAACCTAGCAAGTTACACAATTATAACAATAATAATAAAAAAAGAAAACAAAATTGAAACTTTAGAAATGAAGTAACCAATTTTCATTGATTAGGGGTTTGCCAGTGAAACCTACTGTCCTGTTGTTACTCAGTAGTTCAGTCATGTCCAAGTGTTCAAGACCTCATGCATTAGAGTACAGTTGTATCCTCCACTATCTCCTGAAGTGTGCTCATACTCATGTTTGTTATTTCCATGGCATTATCTATCTGTGTCATCCTTTGCTGGATCTTTCTTCTTTTGCCTTCAATTTCCCAACCACATCAAGGTATTTATTGATAAGTATAGGCATCTCATTACTTGGCCTAAGTATTTAAGCTTCTTGCTTTAGTATTTTTCTTTCCACAAAGTAGTATGAATTAATTTCTTTAAGTATTGACTGATTTGATCTTCTTGTCTAAGAAACTCTCAAATTCTTCTCCAACACCACAATTACAAATTGTTAATTCTACAATGGTTGGCTTTTGTTAAAGTCCAACTCTTCCAGCTGTACGCTGTTTTTGGAAAAATCATAGCATTGACTATATAGACCTTTGTCAGCAAAGTTTCTTCTCTATTTCTAAGCTAGGAAGTGATAGGATCAGTTGACATTATCTTAGTCTTTTTTTCCCTTTTAGCTTTAAGCCAGCTTTTACACTCTTCTCTTTCACACTTCTCAAAGATTTCTTAATTATTTTTCACTTTCTGCCATCAGAGTGGTTATCATTTGTACATCTGAGATTTTTTTTTTACATTTCTCCTGGACATTTTAATTCAGGCTTTTGATTCATCCAGTCTGACATTTCACACTATATACTCTGGAATAAGTTAAATAAATAAGGTGATAATATATAACCCTATAATACTCCTTTTCCAATCCTAAACCAAGTTGTTCTAGGTTTAGTTCTAACTGTTTTTTCTTGACATGCATACAGGTTCTTAAAAAAACAAGATGATCTGGTACTACCATCACTTTGAGAATTTGATACAATCTGTCATGATCTACACAGTCAAAGAATTTAGTGTGATCAATGAAGTAAAAGCCCTTTCTGTAAAGCCTTGCTTTCTCCATAATCCAGTGAATCTGGCAGAATTGGTCCCTAGTTCCTCCGCTTCTACAAACACCAGCCGGCTTTTCTAGTAATTCCTAATTTATATATTACTGAAGCCTCACTTTCAGGATGGTAAAACTAACCTTGCTGGCAGGTGAAATGAGCCTGATTGTTCAGTAATTTGAACAATTTTTGACATTACTCTTCTTTAGGTTTGAGACATAAAGTTCTATTTTCCAAACCACTGGTGATTGTTCACTTTTTCAAATTTTCTGGCATGTTGAGTGCAGCACTTTAATAATACCATCTTTTAAGATTTTGAATACCTCAGTTGGAATCCCATCACCTCCACTAGCCTTATTGTTCCCAATGATTCTTCAGGTCCACTGAACTTAATTCTCCAGAAATTCTGGCTCTATATCAGTAAGCACAGCAACACACACACACACACACACACACACACACACACACAAACACACACACACACATGCACACACACAGATATGTCTATGTGTCTATGTATTTACATGTGTATATACATCTATATATATATATATGTATATATTTTTGCTGATTCTTCTTAATCTTTTCTGCTTCTGTTAATTTCCTATTATTTTTGTCTTTTATCATGCCCATTTTTGCAGGAAACAATCTTTTGACATCTCTAAATTTGTTGAGATCTCTTATCTTTCCCATTCTATTGTTTTATTTTCTTTCTTTGTGGTGTTCATTTAAGAAAACATCCTTTTGCCTCCTTTCTGTTTTCTCAAATTCTGTATTCCATTGGGTATATGGATTAAATTATTTTGTTTTGTTTTTTGATGTGTTTGTTTTGTTTTTCTTCAAACCATATGGCCTCAAACAGGGGAAAGCCATATAACCACTTGTCTTGAAGTATTCTTTCTTATCATATTTTCTGTGTAATGGGTATTATCAACAGAACATAAGTAAAGTGAGAATGAGGAAGAAACCTGGTCTAAAACTAATCTAACTTGAATGGAGGAGAATAGTCTGTAACAAGATGCACAGCATTGGAAATGAGCTGGGTATAAACATGAAAGTTCAAAAGGAAGAAAAGGCAAACATCAACACACAAGGTAGAAAGCCACAAGTGATGTTTTATATCTTGTGAGTGTCCCTGGGAAGATAAAACATAACAATAAAGTTCCTTTAGCTAGACTCTTATTAGAGTATTTTGAAATCCCTATCTCTGCAGGAAATAAATACATTTTGCTTTAGACTCAGAGCCTTCAAAATGGAGAAAATTTTGATTTTGAAAAGGAAAAGTTCTTCTGAAAAATAAAAGAAAGGAAACAAAACACACATATACAAACATACACAACAACTATCTTTCCTGAAATAACAAAAAGTAGCAGCAAGAGAAAGGGGGGAGGAGAGAGAGCATTCAACATGTCTTATTTGTGTTTGGCTTGGTTTGGTTGGTTGTTTTTCCTCAGCACCTTCAACCACTGAGTCTGCTAAGACTACACTTCTCTTACTATAATTAATGCAATCAATAAAACAAGAGGTTACTCCAAAAAGTCCTGTCACCACTTTTTCCTTTCCTTTCCTTTTTCCTTTCCTTTTTCCTTTCCTTTCCTTTCCTTTCTCCTTTTTCCTTTTTCCTTTTTCCTTTTTCCTTTTTCCTTTTTCCTTTCCTTTGCTTATTTTTCATTCCTTCCTTCATTCATTGAATATATACTTTATGGAGTACTTCTAATATTAAGTGACTACTATGTGTTGGGCACTCTTACATCCACTGAAATCATTTATTCCTTATTTGAACTGAGGCTTTATCTCTTTTAAATTAAAAAGCTCATTGTTTATTGTCTACTATTTTCTTTTTTCTTATATGTTTAGTTTTTCCAGTTTGCTAATTATTTTCTTTAATAGAGGCATAATCCCTTTTGATGATTGTTGTTTGTACAGTCAGTTACACAGCAAAAAAAATTATGCTGACAAGCACATGTTGTTACCCTCCCCTGGAGAGTAATCAGGAAAATCCACTTTTAATCTGACCATCTTATCATATACTTTTGTTGTTATTCAGTTGTTTAAGTCATGTATGACTTTTTATGCCTCCACTTGGGGTTTTTTCTTTATCCAAAAATGTGTTAATTCTGTGTAAATCTATATATGTATATTATATACTAAAGGCAGTTTTCAACAGAACAATATATTTAAATGTTGTAGATTAAATAAGTTAACACCCTATATCATATTTTACCAATATAACAAACTTTATTTTGTCCCTGTATATTCTACATTTCTGTTCTATTTCCTTAGCATTACTCATTTTAAATTCTGTCAGATTATTATTATTATTTCTAAAAAGGTAATATACATATGCACATATGTATGTGGTGTTTTGCAAACCATAAAGTGTTATATTTGTGTTAGCTGTCTTTTTTTTTAATTAAAGCTTTTTAATTTTCAAAAGGCATGCATGGATAGTTTTTACAAAACTTTGTGTTCCAATTTTCCCTCCTTCCCCTGCCCCTACTACTTATATAGCAAGTAATGCAATATATGTTAAACATAATAAAAATATATGTTAAATCCAATATATACATGCATATTTATACAATTATCTTGCTGCACAAGAAAAATAAAATCAAAAAGGAAAAAAATAAGAAAGAAAATGAAAAGCAAGCAAACAACAACAAAAAGAATAAAAATGCCACGTTGTGGTCCACACTCAGTTTCCACAGTCCTCTCTCTGGGTATAAATGGCTCTCTTCATCACAAGATCATTGGAGCTGGCCTGAATCATCTCATTGTTGAAAAGAGCCATCATCATATAATCTAGTTGTTGCTGTGTACAATGATCTCGTTCAACTCACTTCACTCAGCATCAGTTCAGGAAAGTCTCTCCAGGCCTCTTTGAAATCATTCTGCTGATTGTTTTTTAAGGCACAATAATATTTCATAACATTCATATACCATAACTTATTCAGTCATTCTCCAACTGATGGGCATCCATTGTTTCCAGTTTCTAGCCACTACAAAAAGGACTATTGGCAAAGATATTGAAGTGTTTTCCATGTCCTTCTCTAGCCCATATTACAGATGAGGAAACTGAAAGAGGACAAGTGATTTACCCTGGAACATACAACTAGTAGACTAGATATGCTAATATGTGGTAGATAAATGGAATTCTAGCTCTACAGCCCTTTCATATATGGCAAATAGAGATGCTGTAAGGAGCATTAAGTTAGCTTTTACAATGATTAGCTATTGAAAGAAGGGAACACATGGAGAGAGCCTCTGGAGGTAACTTCCTTTCATATCTTGGTCTTAGAATTTAATGACTGTGCTGTTTTTTAACCTAGGTTCTTAAAATAATGTTTTAATTCTGAGTAAAGACTGATTCCAGAATTTTCAGTTCATGACATATATCTTCATACTAACCAGATCTATGATCCTCAGTATCTTCATCTGTAAAATGAAATTACTAGTAGAGTAGTAAAATATGAGAACCTTCAGGGTGTGGAACTGTCTTTGTCTTTGTGCCTCTAGTTTCAGTTTTATAAAGCAAACAAAACAGTAGATGTGTCTTCTAAAGATATGGAAAGCAAATCTGAATTCACAATATAAATTACCAGCAGGAATGAAGTCTTTATGCCAGAAATTTACATGATAAATCCAATAGTGTGATTTTGCCAAATCTATAAGCCTCAGTTTCTTTTTCTGCAAAATGAAATATTAGAGTAGTCAATTGTAAACTCCCTCAGAGTATGGGATTGACTTTGTATTTCTATTTTTAATTCCTTGAAATATGTTTGAAGGAGGCATTTTGGAGAGCTCTAAACCTGTTTTGTTTGCTTTATAAAACTGCCTATAGATATATTCATGCAGATTAGCAACTATTTTATATCCATAGTCTTAGAGACTTATCTCATCATGGCATAGTAGATAGAGAGCTGGTTGGAAAGTCAGGAAAGTGAGAGAAAAAGGTTTATCTCCATCACATGGAGGCTATGTGACATCAGTGAATCTTCTAAATCCTAGTACAGAGCAGGTACTTCTTCAGGGCTTGAAAATAAATGAATACCTTCTCCCTCATTTGTCATGAAAAAGGAATTTTTAAACCTAAGAACTCCATAAATAAAACTATTATTATTAGAACCAAAGAGACTCATATCTCACTCCCAGGAATAGCCATGCTCCTGGATAGGTCACATAGGTGAGTCCTTTGTTTAATTCTGTTGATTCCATAACTTTGATCAATTGCTTCTGTGTTGATATGGTGTCATCCAAAGAGCACTACTCTTGAAATCTGATTACTTGGATTCATTTCCCAGCTCTATCTCTGTAATACTGGGAAAACAATTTAATCTCTCTTCAACACATTTTCTCCCTTGATAAAAGAGGAGGTTGGGATTGGATGACCTTTTATGATACAGATCTTTCCCACATGAGAAACTCCTTCTTCCACTAAAGCTACAATCCAAAACAATCCTTATTGTTGCAAAATTCTTTAAAAAGACTAGTATGAATCTCTTCTGACATTTAAAGATTCTGCCCTCTTTGTTTTTTTGTTTTTTCATTAAAGCTTTTTATTTGCAAAACATATCTGCCCCCTTTGAATTGTGTGAAACATTCAGGTTAATTTCTGGAACCCCACTTTTTTGAGTATGTCCTAAATAGGAAATGAGTCCTGAATTTGGAATGAACACTTCATATCTTGACAAATTGACACTGAAGTAGTTAATATTTCAATCACTGAATTCTGAGGCATGTCTAGAAACCACTGAGTCTTAATGCCATCACTGTTATCCATCCAGATAGCTTCCAAATTTACACTGAAGGTGCAAAAGATCAACTCAAATTCCAATTAAACTAACATATAATGAAGTTCCACAGAGGATTGAAGCTTTCATTAGACATTGGCATTAAATATGTATTCCCTTTAAGATCCAGGCCTATGGACTTGACAAATATAGATCTTCTTTATTACTGAATAAATAGAGTGCTTGTTCTGTTTCAGGCATAAGATGAAGCTATCTCAGGCCTATTCTGAACTCAATATTGTGAAAAATTAAGTAGTTCAATTAGATACAATTTGACATGGAATTGCAAATATTTAACATTCACCTTTGTAAAAGTATTCATGCTAAACCACAACTTCTTTTTAATTTCTGCCTGGATAATTTGAAATCCTGGTATTAAGAAAAAAGAAATATATATATATATATATACATATATATATATATATATATATATTCTTTGTGATGAAAGGAAGTAGGGTGGATCAGTGGAATGTGATAGATTTTGAGTCAGATAATCCACATTGGAGTCCTACCTCCAACTTTTAGTTTGTGTGACCTTGAGCAAGTCACAATCTTTCTGGGATTCTATTATCTCTACTATAAAATGAGAAACATGAACTAGATGATCCTTCTGGCTCTAAAGCAATGCTATAAAAAAGCATATATGTTGATCAGAAATCTCCACATATAGACAATTTTCAGAAAGACAATCTAATCAAAATTGTAAATGAGTTGAAGTTCATTGGTTTTGATTTTAGAAGGAATCTTGAGTAGAATTCTATTTATCCTTTATATTTTTAAAAGAAGAAAAAGGAAACAAAGAAACATTGGAATTTTTCCAAAGTCCCACATCTGGGATTTGAAACTTATATCCTATTATTATGTTCAACATCATCTCACTTCGTAGAATGGCAATTACTAGAGCTCAGAGAATATTTCATTTATGTCTTTGTAACAACTGGTGAATAGAACATAGAAAAAGGGATACTTGGTGCTCTTCTCCCAACTGTTAAAATCCTCCCTCTTTAAAACATTTTATAATTAACTAATTTGTATATATTTGTATTTATTAACTTCATATTTGTGCTACAGTTATTTTAAATGTATTTATTCTCCATTGGAATATATAAGTGCATGACATTCTTTGTATAACTTCAATACTTAGAAAAGTTGTTTGCATAGAATAGATATTTAATGAATAGTAATTTCAATCATGTTCAACATTTCATGACCTCATTTGGAGTTTTCTTGGTAAAAAATACTTGGTTTGTCATTTCCTTCTCCAGTTTATTTTACAAATAAGGAAACTGAGGTGAACAGATGTGAGTGATTTGCCCAGGGTTGCACAAGTAGAATGTGTTTGATCCCACATTTGAATTTAAGAAGACAAGTTGTCCTGATTCCAGAACTGATACTCTAGCTACCCTACCACTTACTTTATCTAGATGCCATTTTTCTTTTTTTTTTAATTTTTTTAATTTTTTTTTAATTTTTATTTTATTTGCATAACATATGTGTGGGTAATTCTTCAACAATAACCCTTACATAGCTTTCCGTTACAAATTTTTCCCCCCAACTCCCCACCCCTCCCCTAGATGGCAGGATATCCACTACATGTTAATTATGTTAAAATATTGGCAAATCGAATATATGTATACATATTTCCAAACTTATCATTGGTGTGCAAGAAAAATCTTATCTACACAAACGATATATCAGATAAAGGAAACACAATGTAAGCAAACATCAATCAAGGAGTATGAGAATGTTATGTTGTGGTCCACATTTCGCATCCCTCTCTCTGGGTGTATATGGCTTTCTTCAGTGAACAATTGGAGGTGGTTTGAAACATTTCATTGTTGAAGAGAGCCATGTCCATCAGAATTGATCGTCATATAGTACTGTTGTTGCCGTGTATAATGATCTCCTGGTTCTGCTCATTTCACTCAGCATCAGTTCATGTAAGTCTCTCCAGGCCTCTCTGAAATCATCTTGCTGGTCATTTCTTACAGAACAATAATATTCCATAACATTCATATACCATAATTTATTCAGCCATTCTCCAATTGAAGGGCACTAGATGCCATTTTTCAAATGCTTTTGATGCCTTGAATGCACAACTTATGCTGAAAATCTTCCCTGATGGCTGCCTAGAACTCTTTCTCCCCTTCAATCTATGGACATTTTGTAACCCTCCCTGGAGAGTATGAACTCCCTGAGATGAGGAATTTTTTTTCAATTACCTTCATTTCTGTTGTTTTAATCACTTAGTGACATTTGAAAAGAATTTGTAGCAATGAAATGAATATATTGTCTTTCAGATTGGAGTAAGTTGAAAGAAGGAAGCATCTATGGGTTTATAGGTTGAAGATAGATTTGGATACACTTACTTGTACACTTACTACTTGTGTGACACTGGTAAGCATTTAATCTTTTTGTGCCTTAATTCCTTCATTATAAAATGAGAGGGTTGGACTTAATAGAATTTGTTTCCTTCTAGTTTTGAATTTATTATTCAATGAAGATTCAGAAGAGTGATCAATCAGTGAACAAACATTTAATAATCACCAACTTTATATCAAGCACTGTCCTATATGCTGGGTGAAGGGGAGATACTAGAAATACATATAATCAAATGATTTCTACTCCCACAGATGTTATGTTCTTTGGGGGTAAAAGGGTATTTATAAATACAAAGCCAATAAATATTTTAAAATTACAAAATATTTTAAAAAATTTTTATTATAACTTTTTATTTTCAAAACATATGCATGGATAATTTTCCAACACTGACCCTTTCAAAACCTTGTGTTCCAAATTTTCCCCTCTTTTCCCTCACCTTCTCCCCAAGATGTCAAATAATACATGTTAAATCCAATATATGCATACATATTTATACAATAATCTTGCTTCACACAAAAAGTCAGATCAAAAAGGAAAAAAATGAGAAAGAAACAAAATGCAAGCAAAAGCAAATAACAAAAAAAAAAAGAGTGAAAATGCTATGTTTTGGTCCACACTCATTTCCCACAGTCCTCTCTCAGAGTGTAGTTGGCTCTCTTCATCACAAGACCATTGGAACTGGCCTCAATCATCTCATTGTTGAGAAGAGTTTCGAATATGAGAATTGATCATTGTACAATGGATCTCCTGGTTATGCTCATTTCATGTAACATCAGTTCTTGCAAGTTTCTCCAGACCTTTCTAAAATCATCCTGTTGATTGTTTCTTACAGAACAATAATATTCCATAACATTCATGTACCATAGCCTATTCAGCCATTCTCCAACTGACGGACATCCACTCAGTTTCCAGTTTCTTGCCACTACAAAAAGGCCTGCCATAAACAAAAAGTACAAAATCTTTAGGAAGGAAAAAAAAGAGATAATTAGAAGGTAATGTTTGAGCTACATTTTGAAGGAAGATAAATTATTTAAGTAAATGTACTGAAGAAATGTATCACAGGTAAGGAGGATTAGATTAGATTGATTAGAAACAAGAAAGAAATAAGCATTTACATAATACCTACTATGTTCCAGAAATCTAGATGTGCTAAAACAAAATCCTCATAATGGTCTTTAAACACAGCCTTGAATATTCACTGTACTGTAACTTCCTCAACCTCCTCTACTCTTTGATTCAAGAACTTGAGAGTGCTCCACTAAGCTCCTTCCAAAGCTTTCTTCTATACAGGATGGAACTTATTTCTTCTGCTCTCATCCCCTCTTCAATCTGTACTTCTTCTTGGTTTGAAGTACATGGAACAAGATACCCAGCACCTCCTAATGCCCCTCCTCCATTGCACTCCAGTTTCTATCTTCCTTTTGTGTTTTCTCTTCTCCTATTAGATTGTAAGCTTCATAAGGGCAGGAATGTTCTTACTTTTTCCTATTTGTATTCCCAGAATTTAACACACTACCAGGAGGATATGTAATATTAGCTTAAAGATTTCTGCTGAATTGAATTGTCATTGTTCTAAGCACTTTACAGATATTGCCTTACCGGATTTTCACAACAAACCTGATAGTTAATTGCTATTGCTATCCCTATTTTATAATTGAGGAAACTGAAGCAATAGAAATTAAGTTACTTGCCCAGGATCAGAGAGCTAAAAAGTACCAGATTTGTAGCCAGGGTTTTCTGACATCATGTCAGCTTTCTACCTACTGTACTACAGCTAGGAGATGAAGTGATGTTTGCTGTTATTCAAGGAGAACTGTATCAAATTAAAGAAAAATTAGACTCTAATGTCCAGTTAGTGAGAAAGTCAAGATGATTAATCTGTTGTGGCCAATGAAGGGTAAAGATACAGTGCACTAGCAACATGTCTTCATAGTCTGATGTTTGCCACAAAAACCCCAAAAGAGCTAAGCTGGAAAGTCTTTGTAATTGCAAGAAAACCAACAAGGAAGCATATCTAACTTCCCATCAATTAAGGCCAGTGTAGTGAAGCCAAAGCAATCCACTTTGTAAAAGCATCATTCACTCTCCCTTCTGACTTTGCATTTTCTCTCTGTGGCACTGCTATATACTCAGCCTGCAATATTTAACCCTCTGGAGATAGCTTTTTGCTATTCTCTGGATAGCAGAACTCCTTTTGTTTATTTACTACAACTCTGGCATATACACACTTATCTATATATTTCTATTTATATATCTATCCCTTTATCTATAAATATATTTTACATTCATATATATATATATATTTGTGTGTATATACATGCATATGTATACATTCATATATGTATCTATATCTAATACAGATATCAATTCAGAGATGTGTGTGAGTGTGTCTGTGCCAGGTGGTGCAGTGAATAGAGTGCCAGGGAAGGAATCAGATAGACAAGTTTAAATGTGGCTTCAGACACTTACTTATAAGTCACTTACCCTATTTGCCCCAGTTTCCTCATTTGTAAAGTGATCTGGTAATTAGGGTTAAGGGATTTTCTTAGGTTTACATAACTGATAAGCATTAAATATCTGAGGCTGGATTTGAATTCAGGTCCTCCTTATTCTTTGGTCAGTACTTTTTCCACTACACCATCTAGTTTCCCCCATCCCAGTATTTGGAATTGGTCATGTCTGAAAGAAGTAAACAGAACAGTTATATGTATGCATGTCCCTTTACACATATACATGTAAAGACACACATATATGTTTGTCTCTTACCTACACATATGTAAACACACGTGTGTGCACATGCTGTGTGTCAATGCATATATTGTTTGTGTGTGAATGTGTATATATACACATACATATAAACACACCTAAACACATACACTGCTTGATATATATTGTAAATGCAGGGTACTTTAAGGTGAAAAATGGCACTTCCTCATATTGAACAAAACTTGCTTCCAGTGGCCTCCAAGCTCAGAAATTCATCTAAGAGAACCTGGGCCTACAGGCATTCTACTGAACAAGAAAGTGATTGATGGGTCTTGTTTCTCAATAGGCTACTGTATTTAAGATCTCATCACAGCAGCTGGTCCCTGCCTTTATACACAAGTGCTTAATTGTGCATCCATGGTCACAGCTAGACATGAACCCACTCTGTGTCCAAAAGCCCTCTTGCAATCAAGACCCTTACCAACAATTTATGAGGAAACATTATTGTAAGATTTTAAAAATAGAATATATTGGCAAATAAGGTACTGACTATAACTTTCTAAATGTCTAGCTCGCAATTCTACTATGTAAAAGTCTCTGCTCCCCTCCTACAACTGTTATATAGGATCCATAAGCATTTCAGAGACTCATACATCCCCATCCCTAGGGGGCTTTCTTAGAACATCTAGTTCAGCACCTTTATTTTATTTATTTTTTTTTGGATCTTCAGTTCTAGAGGATTTATCAAACACTTACGTTATCAGGTGCAGTATTAACTGCTGGGGATACAAAAAAAAACAGTCTTTTCCATCTACCAAGTCTTTTCTGGTAGGAAAGGGGTGAGGTCCGATGGTCAAGGTGGAAGGAACCACTGCATTCAGGAGCTCATCACTGGTAAGCAACAGTCAAAGAAAGGCAATTCTGGATGGGAAAACATTTGTCCAAGGCATGGTGAAATAGCAGCAATATTTCAACTATGTCAAAGCTGCCTCCCACCCTTCAAAGTGCAGAAGCTGGACTACCAATTTGCTCCATTTTCCACTTTGGGTTCCCTTTAGTGTTCATGGAGCCCAAAACATAATTACTTATTTCCTGTTCTTTGCAGTCCTGGGTAATGCTGATGATTGCCAGGGTACCTGCTGGTCCTTCCAAAGCTGGAGCCTGGGGCCCAGCTAGAGACCAGGCTCCTTTGAAATGGTCATCTTTTGTCCCTTGCGTTGGACCATGAGGTCTTCCCTCCATGTCCTCAATTAAGGAGACCCCTCTCCTGGGAATCCTGCCTCCTAGAATGGCACTGAGTAAAGGGACTTTTAAAGGATCCCATCATCCATGAACCAGGGACATGTGCAGCCTACCATTCGGTGATGCAACCCTCACAGAGCCAGTCCTCCATCCACTCATCCTGGGGGGCAGGAAGATAATGAAGCACCCAGATAAGAGGCTGATGTTTACATGAGTCCAGGGGCAGAGAGGAAAGCAAAGATCAGCAATGCTGTATTTCCCCATTTCACAGAGGAGCAAACTCCCAGTGAGGTTCACGGGATTGGAGGCTGGGTTCTGACTCCCAGGCTGGTGCCCAGGGCAGGGGATAGGGTATGAGACCACAGGCAGAGATGAGCAGCATAAATTTCCCCAGAGCCATGTCAATGTCTTTATTTGCCAACCCTTCTTCTGTGCCCAGGAAGCAAAGAGCAACTTTGGGAAAGTCTGTGCAAATATGATGCTCCTTGCTGCTCAGTCACTAAGCCTCCATCCCAGCACAACCCAGCAACATCTATCCAAAAGAGAGCTACCAAGGTGCTAGGCTGTGTGGTCAGAGGTCAAGTTCATGGTGAAGCCCCCTGGGAATGGAGGAGTCAAAAGCCAAAGTTTCCTAAGTGGTTGAAGCTCTGAGGCTCCAGGGGGGATGAACTCCCAATTGGCAGGACCCATTACTTGGGGGGATCAGTATTGATGCTATATTTCGCCTTCAGTAGCTTCCGCTGTTCCTCTTTCTTCTTGGTTTTCATCTTCTGGAAAGCCCATTTAGCCTTGTAATAGAGCACCATGAGGTAGTGGTTAAACACATTGACACGGGACAGGTGGGTCACAGGTGTTCTTGGCGTCAGAGATATCTGCGTAGATCATGTAGGCCATGCCCCAGGTGTCTGTGGTGTTCCCACTTGGGGGACAGAGAGCACAGAGCAGCTTTCTCCTCACCCCCCCTCCTCTTCTGCCCCCAAACTCTCCTCCCAGAACTGAGCTTCCCATGGTGGCTGGGATCCAAGTGGGAAGGCAGCCTCACCTCTCCTGCCCCTTCTCCAGGCCAGGGTGGAAGACATTATTTTATAAATGAGGGAAGCAATATCCAACAACTCAAAGTAATTTGCCTGAAGTAATAGAAGTAATGAATGTCTCAGATAGGATCTGAATTCATATCCTCCAAACCTAAAGACAATATTCTGTCTAACAAATAAGAAAGAATGTGATGAACCTACAAGTGCACACACACACACACACACGCACACACACACACAACCTACTTTCCAGAATTTTTTTGTTTATTTTGCTTTGAATTATATCTATCATTTCATCAATTTCTGACTTTATATTAAAGCTGTTCTTGGACCAATGTGGAGCAGCCCCTTATTTGAAACAGAGTATGTTAGTGAGGATCTTGGGACACTGAAATGCTGTGACTTGCCTACTCACTATGTGATGAAATAGGCCTTAAAATAAATACTTCCTGTTCCCAGGGCCTTTTCTCCAACCACAATGCCAGGGATACCTCTCTTCTTTCCAAAATAACCTCTTTTATTACAAATATCGGTGGAGTAGGGGGTGAATAAGCATTTTAAACTCCCTGTGTAAGATAAAAGTCTGGTCTTTCTTCCTCCCTTCTAAGAAATAACTTGACTTGATCACTCTTAGACAGTAGAGAACATGAAAGGCTGGATAGAGTAAAATACTGAATTCCTAACTTTTCTGTACTTGACTATGGAAAATAAAATAAGATGAACAGGGTGGTACTTGTCAGGGATCCCTGCTGCTAGGGAAGCTGTCAGAGCTCTTGGACTTTGGAGTTTTTAGCTGCAGGTGGCTAAGCTGATGTGATGTCCACAAGAAATTCTATATTAATTTGGTGTGATTCTAGGATGGTACTTAAGGAGAGCAAAACATAAATTCAGCAATGGAAAGTTTATCCCTAGATTAGAGAGCATTTGAGCTCCATGAAGAACCCTTGCACTTTTGGTCTGGATAAATGGGAAATAAAATTTGAAAAGAAGTAAGGAAAAAAAAGAAATAAGGGAGGAAGCAAGGGAGGAAGAAAATAGGAAAAAAGCAAGGAAGGAAGGAAAGAAGGAAGAAAGGAAGGAAGGAAGGAAGAAAGGAAGGAAGGAAGGAAGGAAGGAAGGAAGGAAGGAAGGAAGGAAGAAAGAAAAAAGGAAGACCAGAAATGAAATCAAGGAAGGAAGGAAGAAAGGAGAGAGGAAAAATGGAAGGACAGAGTGAGGGAGATAAAGAAAGAAAGAGGGAAGTTAAGGAGAAAGGGAAAATAAACATCAGAACTTAATATATGTATTACATATGTATACATTTGTAAGAAAAAAATACATATATATTAAAAACACATGCATGTGTAGAGGTTTTTTTCAGCTTTTTCCATTCAGGAACCCTTTTTATTCAAGAAATTTTTATGTGACTGTAGGAATATAGGTATATAAAATAGATACTCAAATCAAATATTTCCTGATGATAAATCATAATTTTGTGACCTCCACCTTCTATTACGTGACCCCATATGGAGTCACAGTTCTTAGTTTAAGAAGCTTTATTATACACATACATTTATACATTGTAATAATTTTCTTCAAATTTACAAAAGTTTCTATTAACTTTTAAGATATTCATTTCCTTGTTTGATAATATTATCCTTTCTTCTTCTCTATTCTTTCCAGAGCAATTTCTATTTGTCATTGTTTTTGGTGTCTTGCTGTTTATTTTCTTGATGGAAGGAAAAGGAAAAGGGATCTGGAATTACTTTTTGGCAGAAGAGTTTTGTATAAATAAGCTTTACTTCAAATTAATGTTTATTTTATCAAAAGTTTCATGTGATAGTAGATAAAATAAAAATATTTTTAAAAGAGAGCATCTCTTTAATGAGGTTCTTTTTAGCACTTACTGACTGTAAAATTTTGAAGAAGTTATTTAATCTCTAATGTCTCTGTAAAGGAAGGAAAAATAAATTGTCCTGTGAAAATCATGGTGTGTCAACATAACATTTTCATGATCTCTATCAACATTTGCTTGCATTGGGTTTCTTTTCTCAGATATTTTTTGTTCATGTAGATACAATTGTTCTTGCACAACAAGATAAGTATGGAAATATGTATGCATATATTCGACTTGTCAAGTATTTTAATATAACTAACATGTAGTGGACTTCCTGCCATCTAGGGGAGGAAAAGGGACTAGGGGGAAAATTTGTAACGGAAAGCTTTGTAAGGAACAATGTTGAGGAACTACCTATACATATGTTATGCAAATAAAAAGCTTTAATAAAAAAAATCATAGTGTGTTTGTGAATGGGAGGAATCTCTCTATCTTAGTCATTGCCAGCAAAATTCCTTTCAAAGTAACTCTTAATACACTGATAAGTTCTCTTTAATCAGCTGATCTTTTACCTTGAAGCTGGCCATCTACCCAAGAACTAGTGTGGCTTCAGAAAGGGCTAAGGGACTGTTGGAGTGGTATTTGAAGCTCAATAACTCCATTATAAGTGCTAGAAGCAGAGAGATTTATACATAATGTTTGTTGATCTCACCAAGGTCTTAAATACTGTCACCCCTGAGGTTTGTGGAAAATTTTGGCAAAACTTGGTTACCTAGAGAAGTTAATTGATATTGAATATAAGTTTCATGACAGCATGCTTGCATGGTTTCTGGATAATTGACAGTGTTTTTATGTTGTTCCAGTCTCCTGCCTGAAGTAGGACTATGGGCTTGCTCTCATGTTTTTTGCATGATGTTTTCAATGATATTAAGTGCCTTCAGTGACTATGAAAACAGCATCAAGGTCAGCTGCAATTCTGACCGTATTATCATTTAGGTAGAAAAGACTACAAACTAAGACTAAAATAAAGGGAGACTTAGTGCATAACTTAATCCCAGATAATTAATCAATTAGTGGTGCTTCTGAGACTGAGAAGCAAGAAAATATGGATTGAATCTCTGCTTCTTATTCTAATTTTGGTCTAACAATTAACACCAAAAAATAGAGGTTCTCTACCAATCAATACAACTCTATTCTTACATGGAACCATTGTAGAGGAAATGGAAAAATTGTGAATATTGTAGATAAATTCTCCAACTTGGGCATATATTTTTTCTTTTTTGGAATAATAACTTTATATTTTCAAAATATATGCAAATATCATTTTCAAATTCATATTCATCCCTTCAAAATCTTGTTTTAATTTTTTCCCATCTTTTTATACTAATCTTCCTCAATATTTGTTAAACATGTGCAATCCTTCCAAATATTTTCTCATTTATCATACTGCATAAGAAAAATTGGATCAAAAATAGAGAAAACGAGGAAGAAGACAAAAAGCAAGCAAAAAAAAAAAAAACAAAAAAGGTGAAAATACTATGTTGTGATCCATACTTAGTCTCCACATTCCTCTCTGTGGATGCAGATGGCCCTTTCCATCACAAGTCTATTGTAATTGGCTGAATTCTCCTCATTGCTGAAAAGAACCACATCCCTCAGAATTAATCATCACATGATCTTGTTGTTGCAGTATACAAAGTTATCTTTTATTTACCTCACTTAGCATCAGTTCATGTAAGTCTCTCCAGGCCTTTCTGAAATCATCCTGACAATCATTTGTTATATAATAATAATATTCCATTATATTCATATACCATAAATTATTCAGCCATTCCCTTATTGATGGGCATCCATTCAGTTTCCAGTTCCTTGCCACTACAATAAGGGCTGCTACAAACATTTTTGCACATGTGGGTCCTTTGCCATTATTTATGATCTCTTTAGGATACAGGCCCAGTAGAGACACTATTGGATCAAAGGGTATGCACAGTTTGATAGCCCTTTGGGCTTAGTTCCATATTACTCTATAAAATGATTGGATCAGTTCACAGCTCCACCAACACTATATTAATGTTCCAGTTTTTCCACGCCCCATCCAACATTTATCATTATCTTTTCCCGTCACTTAGAGAATCTGACAGGTGTGTAGTATACCTCAGAGTTTTCTTAATTTGCATTTCTCTGATCAATAGTGATTTAAAGCATTTTTATATGATTAGAAATGGTTTTAATTTATTTGTCTAAAAACTATCTGTTCATATTCTTTGACCATTCTGCAACTGGAGATAGGCTTGTATTCTTATAAATTTGAGTCAATTTTCTAAATATTTTAGAAATGAGACCTTCATCAGAAACTTTGGAAGTAAAAATTTTACCAGTTTTCTGCTTCCCTAATAATCTTGTCTGCATTGGTTTTACTTGTACACTTTTTTTTAGTTTAATAATATTCAAAATTATCCATTTTGCATTTCATAATGTAATCTAGTCGTTATTTGATGGCAAATCATTTTCTTTTCCACAGATCTGAGAGATAGATTATCCTTTGTTATTCTAATTTTCTTTTATTGTCACTCTTTATATAAAAATCATGAACCCATTTAGATCTTATCTTGATATATGGTATTAGGTTTGGGTCAAGCCCTGATTTCTTCCATACCAGTTTCCAATTTTCCCAACAGTTTTTGTCAAATACTGAATTCTTATCCCAAAAGCTAGAGTCTTTGGATTTATCAAACAGTAGATTATTATACTCATTAATTATTGTCTCTTGTGAATCTAACCTATCCTACTGATCAACTAGCATACATTTTAGCCAGTACCAAATGGTTTTGATGAAAACTGCTTTATAATATAATTTTAGGACTGGTACAGTTAGGTCACCTTCATTTGCATTTTTCATTAATTCCCTGGAAATTCTTTACTTTTTATTCTTATACTGTATTCTGTTATTATTTTTCTGGTTCTATAAAGTAATGTTTAGTAGTTTGGTTGGTATGCACTGAATAAGTAGATTAATTTAGGTAGAATAATTATTTATATTACATTTGTTTGTCCTATCCATGAGCACTTGATATTCTTCAAATTGTTTAGTTCTGATTTTATTTGTTCAGAAAGTGTTTTATAATTGTGTTCATGTAGTTCCTGACTTTGTCTTGACCTGCAGACTCCCAAATATTTTATGTTATCTACAATTACTTTAAATATACTTTCTCTTTGTATCTGTTGGGGCTGAACTTTGTTGGTACCATATAGAAATGTTGATTATTTGTGTAGATTTATTTTGTATCCTGCAACTTTGCTAAAGTTTTTTACATATTTCTAGTAGGTTTTTCAGTTGATTCTCTAGGATACTCTAAATATACCATCACATCATCTTCAAAGAGTAATAATTTTGTTTCCTCATTACCTACTTTAATTCCTTTGATTTCTTTGTCTTCTCTTTTTGCTGTAGCTAACCATTTGAGGCTTCATCTGGAGATATATTGCCATCAGTGGATTTTGTTTGAGATGGAGTTTGAGGTCTTTTCTCCTCTGTCTTCATAATAGCTATCTATGGTCAGAGCTCTTTTGATTTTTTTTTTGCTTAGTTTTAAAGATTGATGTCTGCTCTTAGTGCAAAAGGGACATTATTGCAAGCTTTGTCTACAGGTAAGAATGGCTTTACTCTGTCCTAGAGCCAGTGCTGCAGGCTTCTTTCCCATTCTGGATGGGCATGACAAAGTACCACTTGTTATACTAGAGTTCAGGGGCTCACTCTTTGCCTTCTGTAGTTGTATTGGAGGTCTTACAGCTAGTCGGCTGATCCATTGGCTTCTAAATGATATAGAATAGCCAATGCTTCTGTATTTTGACTAAGAACTTCCCACTAGAATCCCCCAGTGCACTCCATCCTGGATCTCCCTGCCCTGCTCCTTTGCAGAGTCATCTTTTACTGTGCTAGATTAAGACAGACCTTTCCTGAAGTTTTTCCAAAATTTCTTCTTCTGGAAATTTGGTACACTCCAAATATTTGTGGGTTCTGTCACTCCAAAACTTATTCAAAGGCTTGATCTGGTGTTGATTCTGAGGGAAACTATGGGGAGCTCAAAGATGTATCTATTCACTACCATCTTTGCTCTGTCCCTCACAATATACTTTCCAAGTATATAAACATAGATGATGAACTTGACACATGCATTACCAGAACCAGTAAGCTCAGTGTTTGAGAGGCTACAAATGAAAGTGTGAAAGAAATATCTGACTGCCAAAAAAAGACTGAAGATCTACAGAGCCAATGTGCCAATCTCATTGTTATATGCCTGTGAAGCCTGAAGAGTATAACAGGGTCATGCCAGGAACTGTTTCCATTTAAATTGTTTTAGAAAGATTCTGAAGATCACTTGGCAAGATAGGATCCTGGGCATTGAGGTCCTTTCTCAAGCTGAACTGTCAAGCATTCAAACTTTATTGCAAAGAGCACAATTCTGATGAGTTGTCCACATTATTCTAATTCTAAATATAGGTTTGCCGAAAAAACAAAGTTTTACATAGTGGTCAGAAGAAGAGATATAAGATCATTATCTGGTTCTGTCTGGAGAACTATACAGTTGATTGTATAATTATTTACTTTACTTCATGATCCCTCCAGCACTGTATCAGAAAAATGAATCATTTCCATTTAATTGGAGATTCTGTGGATCATCTGGCAAGGTACTGGCCACTGAGGTCCTTGCTCAAGCTGAACTGCCAAATATTCAAACTCTATTGCAAAGAGCATGATTCTAATGGGCTGGCCATGTTGTTGTAAGCCAAATATGTATCTGCCTCAAATGTTCTAGCTAGAACAATCTATAAGCTTTTGTTTTGTTTGTTTTTGTTTTTGTTCTTCTATAATAGCTTTTGGTACAACTTAACTTCATTAAAAATTTTAATGAGAGAAACTTGAGATTTATTCTGCAATAGAGTCTGGTATTTTGTTCAGTTTAGTTTTTCTTACTTTTCTTTTAAAGTGTATTTCAATTTCAAGTTCTTGGCTAAGGTTCAAAATATGTTCCTTTGCAGTTGGCCTCTTAATAATTAGCAGGGTGTTCAAAAACTGTCCCAAATATAATTGGACTTCATTACAAGTCAGCTTTTTGCACTTGGGTAGATTCAACAACAAGTTAAATATGTCAAGTAAAATGAAGAGAGAACAACTCCACAAAAATGTGGAATATAGATATCAATATATGTGTTTACACACACATACACACACATTTGTATACATATATCCACATTTATGTTTATACAGATTCACAAACATATGTGCACATAAATACATACAGACACACATTTGTATGCCAAATGACTTTAATCATGCTTTGTATGTTTTTAATTGGAACAAGGGAATGAAATTCCATTTCTTTAGAGTTATTCTTAATTACATGCCTTTGAATTTGTTTTCCTGATTTTCTTTTAAACCACTAAAATAGTCTCAGGATAATATACAGTAATATTGTTTGGACTTTATTTGCTTCATCCTATTCAATTAGTATCTGTACTGACTAGTAATACTTTCCTTGCCAATATTTAGGTGAAATATATTAGGACTATGATAGGCAGATCCTTTCTATTCTATATCATTGTTCACCACTTCTTTGATCTAAGGCTCAAATCAAAATTCCTTTCTTGAAGGCTTCTTAGATTAACTTGTTTACTTCATGGCTCCTCCAGCAATGTACCAGTAAAGTGAATTGTTTTCATTTAATGGGAGATTCTGTGGATCACCTGGCAAGATAATCTGGACATTTAAATCCTTGCTCAAAGTGAATTGCCAAGGCATTCAAGCTCTGCTGCAAAGAGCACAATTTGAATGGGCTGACCACATTGTTCCAAGCCAAATATACATTTGCCTAAAAGAATATTTTATAGAGAACTCCCACAAGGCAAGCTTTCACACAGAGGTCAGAAGAAGAGATACAAGGACATTCTCCAGGTTTCTCTGAAAAGCGTTGGAATTGATTGTGATGCATGGGAAATACTGGCAAAGGATTATAAAGCATGGTGTGCCTGAATTTTTTAAAAAAAGCACTATATTTTATGGGCAAAGCAGGATTGCTTGCTATAGCTCAAAAGAAACATGCAATGTACACATTTAGATACATCTCCATTCCCAATGCTCACGTAGACAATTTGTTCCTGACATGTCATCAAGTTTTCTAATCTTCTAAAATTACATTGGCCTGATTAATCAGAGTCAGTAATACTGTATCTTGACCTGAACATAGTTATGTCATTTTAGTCCTGTTTAAGTATGAAGGACAAAAATCAACAAAATTTTATTTCATGCTATGTTATGCTACCTATGACTCCTCGCTCTCCCCAGCAGATGCTCATTTTTATTGTTTCCATATTGAGACTATGAGTTAGTGCTATGGATAGAGTGGTGAAGGTTCAAAACCTGTATCAGATCCGTACTAACTGTATAATCACCAAGAAATATATTAACCAGTATGTGCTTTAATTTCTTCATCTGTAAAATGGAGATTTAAAACAAAAACAAAAACAGATTCTAATTCATAGGTTTGCTTGAAGACCAAATGTGATAATATAATTTATTTTATAAAACGTAAGCTCTATGTGAATAATATTACAACTCTTATTCCTAATATTATTATTGATGATAATGATGAATTTGTTTCTATTTGAATAGGTTAGACACTCTATCAAGAAAGGGTCCATGTTTTCAAATCTTTCATTCTTTATACAGACATATAGTACAGTATTCCAAATACCAAGAACTGATTAAATGTTTGCATGTGCATTCTCTCTACCAAGATATGTAAATGTTGACTGCTCTGATCCAAGGTTTTCAAATAAAGATAATTTTTCACTCTTATATTTGTATCTTCAATATCTAACATAGTATCTCACATAAAATAAGTTATTTGAAAGTTTTATAGCAACACAGAAATATTACTGTATTTTATAATACCTAAAATTTATATAGTACCTCTAGTTTCCAATGTACTTTATCAACTCAGTTGAATTTCTTAATAATGCTGAGAGGCAGGTGCTATTATTATCCCCAATTTATAATTGAAGAAAATAAGGTAAACAGAGGTTAAATGGCTTGTCTAGAAATTCACAGATAGTTAAGTGTCTGAGGGCATATTTAATATAAGATTTCAGGACTACAGGTCAAGCAAACACTCAAATCCCAGCACTATTTTCTTATTTGTAATTCTTTTCAATTCAATTAAATCTACAATTACTAAATACATTACATTGTGGTAAACTCTAAGTGTTATATATTTTGATCATTTGTGGCTCTGCTTTTGCTCATATTTTCAGCCTTAGCACAGAGCTGAGCACATAATCAGTGCTTGAGGAATTTTTGTTGATTGATTGTTGATTGATTTTAAGGTAATAAACATCTCACTCATGAAGACTAAAAATTCAGCTATCTGATTCCCAATCTTGGACACCATTTTTTATTTTTTTTCTTTCACTTCTATAAAGGACAAGTTGGACGAAAAATACATTTTATATGTGCTGAACCCATGTCATTTTGTGGTGGAGGGAGGCAAATTCAAAATTTAGCAATGTTTTTTTCTTTTAAGGAGTTAACATCTAATAGGAAGATGGTAGAGTAAGAAAGAGTTGCAGTTAACAGGCTTTTATAATTCCTCAGAAAGATTTCAAATAAAACAGTTAATGAACAATTTAAGCTGTCCAAAATTGGAATAATCCATCTACACAGAAGATAGATTCCATTTCCTGGAAGCTCTTTAAGCTGAAGTCCGGCATCAACTTCTCAGATGTTTTATAGTTGGACTTCCATTTGTTCATAGGTTAGACTAAATGTCCGTTAAGGTCCAGTCCAGTTCTGATATTTTGTGATTTTATCTGAGAGTAAAATTCATTGCCAACTAGTTTGAGAAGGTTAGACTTCAGAACCACAATAGCATTTTTCTTCTTTTCTTTTTTTTTTCCTCTTTCTTTTCTTTTATTTTTCAGAAGCAAGAAATAGATATGCCTGATTGTCAACTATGAGATAAGGCTATTGTTTGTTACTAGAAATGTCCACGATAATGTTGACAACAAAACTGAATAACAGTATCCTATTTCTTTCTGGGTCTCCCTAGAAACAGGAAAATTATGTCTCCTTTTAAGAAGTCAAAATAATAAAGTGAAGCAAGTTGACCAATTGATTTTGGTTCTTTATGCTTCCTTACTATTTAGAGAAACAATATGGTATAATTGAGAAAGAAAAGGATTTAGTATGAAGGAGACCATGGTTCATATCCTTCTTCTGTCACCTATTGGCTTAGTGATCATATATATGTATGTGTGCATATATACATGCATACATATATATGAATGCATGTATATATGCAATCTGAAAAACTTCGGTTGAAACATCTGGAGTAAAAATCTATATTCTACATTTGAGGTTTCAATACAAGCATACATGTATTTGTACATGCATACACATGTGATATATACATAAACACATATTTGTAAAATTGAAATAGTCAGCTTCAGAGGGACTATAAGAATACAGTCACATCCATATCCCATTGTTGGAGCTATGAATTATTTCAACCATTTGAAAAAAAATGGATTATATGAGACAAGTCAGTATACTGTTTTGTTTTTACTGGTGACCCAACATTTACTTAAGTGTTATCCAAAGATTTTCATGGCAAAATATACAGTAATCCAATATGCTCAAAGATTTCAATGATTAAAAGCAAGATCCCATTGTACATAATACTAAATTTGACTAAGTTCACCTGTTTAAAGTTGCTTCTTTTTTTTTTCCCTTAATGCATAAGCACTCATGAAACAGAAAATCCAATTAAAAACATTACAACATGCAATTGAAGAAGAATTGAAAAAAGAATGAAAAAAGAAAAAAACATGAAAAAAGAATATGAAGAATGAAGAATGAAGATATAAAAAGTGTAATTATTCTTCCACATTCACCAGATTAAGACCTCAAGATATGAATGAGAAGGGGTAGGAACAGAGGAAAAGATCTCTATCTTCTATCCCATCCTCTTCCAACATCTCCACCCTTAATTCCTTTATAGTTTCAAGCAATGAATATGTAAAACACCAGGCTTCACTGATTTAAAGAAAAAAAGTGAAACACTTGCCCAGAGTCAAGATCAGCAATGAATCACACAACTCCTGGCACAATTCCATATATAGAACAATATTTATAGCAGGACTTTTGGTGGAAACAAAAAAAAATCTAGAAACAAAGTAAGTGCATAATGATTGGGGAATGAAGAAATGACTTTTATGTTAATGCCATGGAATATGATGGTATGGTTCCATATGGTGAATATAAGAAATGATGAACTGCACTGGTGGAGGGAATTTTCTCATATGGGAATTCACTGTACCAAGGAAATCACAGCTGCATATCTTATCCCTGAAACACTAGAAGACACATATACAGTGATACATTGAAGAAAAATGACTTCTAGATTAATATTCAAATGACCATAATGATATAAATGAAAATATTAAAATAACTTAGGTCAATTAAAATAAAATTGATACATGACAACTGAATATCTAAAAGTTGGCTCTCCTTGGGTTTGGATGGTTGTGACACATCACCAGAGTTTGTTAATTAATTTTACTGAACTATTTGTCTAAATGTTAAGAAGTACATCAAGAAAAGATTAATGAAAACAACAATAATGACATTTTTTAAGGATAGTGTTAACATTTGTCTTATTTTCCTTCTTAATTATCCTTATCCCCAAACTTATGTCCTCATTTTAGTCCTTGCCAAAGAAGAGGCAATGTGGCCTAATGTATTGGGAGTTGGCTAGAAAGCCAGGAAAATATGGTTTCATGCCATGCCTTTGAATCATACTGACTGACCCTCAATAATTAATTTAACACTTGATATTTAAGGAGAGTCTTTATGACTTGGGAATTGCAAAATGCTGACTATTATTTTAAAAGGGTATTTTGCCACCTGAGAGTTCCTTATAACCATTGCAATCACAAGGCCAGTTTTTATTACCTAAATTAGAGACCAGTTTGAAAAACTGGTTAAAAAAATAGGTTAAAAACTAATACCAAAAGAATAATTCACATTTGAGTCATCCTCTATGGAAGTTCACTTTTTTAGTACTCTCAATAACTTACTGATGCCATTTTATATAAGACGACTGATAAAGTACAAAGGGGTCATATTAGGAAGAGTATTTGGTTTCATATTTGATTCTGGAGATAATAGGCAGCTATTGGAGTAGCTATTGGGAAGAAGTTGTTCCATAATGCACCTGTGCTATAGGAAGAACAGTTTGTACACTTCATGATTCAGCCTAATGGCTTTTTTTTTTTTGCTGAAATGGGATTATTTTTCAAGTGCTTTCCCAGCACTTGAGAAAGTGTTTGCTTAATAATACATATATAATAATTGTGTTTAATTTAATGTAATTAAATGTTCTGCTTCTAGCACCAGGGGGCAGAAGTGCAGATAGGGTTAAGTCCATTACTAATCCTTATCCAAACAAGTTTCTATTTTGAAGATGTAGGGTAAATTTCCTCTGCAAATTGCTTATTTCTTCAGTTCTGTTAACTCTCACCTCACTAATTTGAGTCTCAATTGCAAGTTATATGTTTTCTATATGTTTTCTGCAACAGATTATTTCCTCTTATACCTTCATCCTTATTAAAAAATACTTTTTTTTCCTTCTCAGGTACACTCTAGCCCATGTTCATCCAGTTTTGAAGACCAGTAGATTCCATGATTTTACAACTGATGTGTCACTTGTAGTAAGTAGTGATCAGAGTAGTTATAGTCATAAGAATAATTTGCCATATTCCCTCTGTAGGTGACTATGTATTTATTTTCTAATTACATACAAATACTAGTAAACTAATATTTAGATGCATTATAATAACAGATAAGAACAGAAATGTAAGATTATTAAATAAAGATAAAACAGCATTTGTTCCTAAATTTGAGAGGGGTTTTTGGAGATTACAGAGTTTGGAAATGACAGGATTCAACCTGTGCTTTAGAAAAATGAAAAAGAATGACTTTAGGAACTCTTTGGAGGATATATTAGAAGAGAACCTTGTGTAAAAGAGTCTACTACAAGAATAAGAGAAAAAGTGATGAGGGCCTGAACTACAGAGGTTGAAATGTGAGTAGAGAGATGAGGACTGATGTGAGAGTTATGGAATAAGAAATTGCAGTTTTTTTTCAACTGATTGTATTCTGAGATGGAGGAAAATAATAATCAAAGATAAAACAAAGGCTATGACAATGAAAGTGACTTGAAAGATAGCAATGTTGCATCAATATTAAGGAACCTACAAAGAGGAATGGTCTTGGGAAAAAGGGTAATGGAATAGTAACCTTGAACTACCTAATCCTTCTGTGTCTATTCATCTTACATAAATCATTTTGTTCTATCCCAAATAAAAAGCGATTGGGAATAGAGCTCACTCACCACATTAAAGCAAAAAAGTCTAGCTTCTGGGAGCCTATCAAAACTGCAATGAACTGAGTGGAGGAATGGATGTGTTGGGAGAAGCATTTCCCTTACATCATCTATAAATCTGCTTCCTTAAAAGTGTGATCAGAAAAGAAATGAAAAGGAGAAGAGATTGGGAGCTTGCATTGAAATGGGGATAGGGAATGAGAGAATGGAGGTTTCTTAGGAGATCAGAATATCTTCCATCAGTAAAGTCTCATAAGTGTCTAAAGCATCAAGAGAGAAGTATGACCTAGCTATTCATTTTCTGATTGATCACCAACCCAATTGTATCAATCCATTCTAATAATAAACTATGCTCCTCAATTATGTAATTTTGCTCGTTGGAATCTCTATTTTATTCTCAAAGAATTTGCCTCCAAAGTTCTGATTTTTTTTTTCAAAATAAATCCTAACTCCTTACTTTAATTGAAATGTAGTTCTTTCTGGGAGGACAAGCATTACAACTCTTGCAATCCTTTCTACTGAAAAACAAAATGTCTTCTATTCTTACCTTCAGTTGTTGTCAGGACTTGATTACCCCTGGCAAACAGTGATCTTATTTAGAAAAGAGTTCTTTTCCAAGTTTGTCACAATGTTAATCAATAAAGTTGGGAATAGCCCAGTCCAACAACCTCTCTTGTGGGTTTTTAAACTCAAGACGTCTCTGTTGTTGTTTTAATAGGGGGATGTAACATATTGACTCATCTGTACAAATGATGGTGATGTTGTGTGCCCAGCCATGACATTATTCTTAATTTGATGTACTAAGCAGTGATACATTCAGACCACTTAAATGATCTCCTTAATTATGACAATGGATAACTATGGTCATTAAACTAATGACATTTGTCACCACCCACTAATGGCCAAATGAATGAGCAGTGAGAGAAAATTTACATCAACCTTTCTTTCCTTTCCTGGACAGTGAAAATGAAAGTCAATAAGGAAGGGCTGAGGGTACAGACAATAAGGTTTAAAACAAGTTACCTTAGATGATGCTGGTTCTGGGATTTCTCAACATTATTGCTAAAAGGAAATTAAGGCCAAAATGTTAATTCAAAATTTTTTTTCACATAAATGAGCTAAATAAATGAATAGCAGCATGACTGAATTTTCAGATTTACTAGCAAAAAGTGGGAACAGGTAAAACTCGAACAACTTGGCAGTGATGACTCTACCCAGGAGAAATACTCTAAAGTCCGGAAATCTGATCTACTCTATTTCAAGTTCCTCCAGGATTATGATCTTTCCAATTCAGCATGAATAGTTAAAATGATTAACAAATCTATGCTAATTACTTAGAAATGCAACATCTGAAGATGTTTTGTTATAGGCATACTTGTATAACAAATGACAAGCAATTCTTGAAAACCAGGAAGAAGACTTTTCTTGTCTTCTTTATTCTTAATTTCTTTTCTCTGAGATAATCTGAATTGTATTCTGAATGCATTTTGTCCACAGATGATAATGTTTTTGCTCTTACTTTACATCTTCATCCTTAGTACTTAGATGAGTGCCTGGTATTTAGTGAATGCTTAATAAACACTTGGTGACTTGATTTGACTTATGATTAATCTACAATGAAATTAAAGAGATAAATGTAAAAATATAAATAGAAGTTCAAAAATAATCAATTGAGGATATACACAGTAAGATGAACTGCTTGGGAATAGGTAATATTAATTGACTGCAACATCAATAACATAGTAGGTAGTTATTATTAAAAGCCCTAGTTCAAATTTCAGCTAAAATTTTAAGGTCATCTGATTTGAATTCCTACATACCCCACTATGTTCTTCAAAAGTTCTTTGCTTTCACCCCCTCTCCCTTCCTTCTCTCTGGTCATAGAAAACAACATATCATTATCACTCACTAAAAAGTAAACTTTCTGTTTTCATCTTTAGTACCATCGTCTTCCTTCCTGAGAGTACCTTGTAAGATAAGGTAACAGATATTAATGTTCTTTCTACTTTTCCTAGTAAATTTATTTATTTTAGTACACATCACTTTATTAATCATATTGAGAGAGAAAAATCAGAGCAAAAGAAAAAAAAACATGGGAGACTTAAAAAGACTGAAAAAAGAAATGAATATAGCATGTGCTGATTTACATTCAATCTCCTTAGTTCTTTTTCTGGATGCAGATGGCATTTTCTGTCCATAATCTATTGGGATTGCTTTGGGTCACTTAAACACTGAGAAGCAAGCCTTTCATAGTTTATCATTGCACATTCTTGCTGTTATTGTATACAATGTATTCCTGGTTCTGCTTGTTTCACTCAGCATCAGTTCATGTAAATATTTCCAGGCTTTTCTAAAATCAGCTTGTTCATTATTTTTATAGAAGAGTAACATTTCAATATTTTCATATACCACAAATTGTTCAGTCATTCCCAATTGATGAACATCTTATTGTCCAATTCTTTGCTACCACAAAAAATAGTTGCTACAAACATTTTTGCACATGTGGGTCCTTTTCCATTCTTTAAGATTTCCTTGAGTACAGACTCAATAATGGTACTACTGTACCAAAGGGTATGTACAGTTTGATAGCACTTTGGGCATAGTTCCAAATTGCTCTTCAGAATGGCTGAATCTTTTCACAATTCTACCAACAATGAATTAGTGCACCATTTCCCCTATATCCCTTCCGACATTTATCATTATCTTTTCCTGTCATCTCAGCCAATCTGAGTGGTGTGAGGTGGTATTGAGATTCTTTCTTGAACCTGTTATAGAGAGTGCAACACCAATTGTCTGGCCATGTTTACAATACCAAATATATGCTTGCCTAAAAGACTATTTTATATAGAAATAACACAAGACAAGTACTTACAGAGAGGTCAGAAGAAGTGATAAAAGGATACTCTCAAGGTCTCTTTGAAGAACATTGATATTAATTGTGAGACATAAAAGACACTGGCCCAAGCCTGCCCAGCACACTATATTCCATCAAAAAAAAGGCAATGTGCTCTTTGAGTAAAGTAGAATTTCATTATCTCAAAAAATTGTGAGATGTGCAGATTTAGAGATATTACTACTCCAAATGTTGATATGTATTATTTCTGCTTGACCTGTGATAGAGTGTTCTGAACTTATATTAATTTGAGCAGACACAAGCAGACATAATGTGGCTTGATGTCATTTTGGTCCTTAATGATCATAAAGGACAACAACCAACCAACAACTAAATTTCATTATCCTTCAGCACATCAT
>JAJPUD010011649.1:42817-53521 GCA_023553655.1 Myrmecobius fasciatus
ATATATATATATATATATATATATATATATTATTGAGCACTTAATCCATGCATAATCCAACACTGTGCTAAACTCTGACATTGAGAGGTAAGATGATTCCTGATGAAAGAAGATTGCATTCTAACAAGGGGAGACAACACCCTTAAAAGTTTTCAATGGCAAATACCAAATTCAACTACTTCCCTCTTTTCCAAAGCAAATTCCTTGAAAAGGTTGTTTATGTCTCTTACCTCCACTTGGGTTTGTTCTCCTGATGGAGAAATCAGTAAGTTTCAGGAGTTATAGAATATATGGAAAATAGCAGTAGATGTAGATTCAGGAAACCAGATTTTAAATATCATCTCTGACATTATCTCTCTGATTTTCACCAAATCATTAAACTATCCTGGGCCTTAGTTTCCTTATTCATAAAGTCAGCAATTTAAACTAGAAGTATTCTAAAACTCTTTCTAGTTCTTGATTTTGAATTCTGTGACCTGAAGGAAATTAGGTTGTTTAGTGATTTGAGTGCTAGAAGTTCGATCAAGAAGTTGCAATGCAATAATATTTTAAATGCCTACTAGCTAGGTGATCATTATTAAGTCATTTTCACTTTCTCAGACTCAGTTTCCTCAGCTGGTGTCTTTTGAATTGAGGAAGACCTCTTGTAAAGTAGCTTTTCTTGGTTTACCTCAGTTTCTTCATCTGTAAAATGAGCTAGAAAGAAAATGACAGACCACATCAGTAAGATTGCCAAGAAAACTTTAAATGAGGTCATGAAAATTCAGCTACAAGTGAAACAACTGAACAATAACCACCTTCTAATTATCAAATCTAATTGCCTTCCTCCCCATCCCTCCTATACTTTTACTTGGTCTTTGTGCAGTTTATTGTATTATTTTCTATATTTCTTGTAGATATTCTTTTCTTCTTTGCTTCAATGATAACTCAATCTCTTTCTTTTCCCCCTGATTTTCTTACTGAATATATTTCTTTCATGTTTAATCTGTTTCTCATCACCTAAATTTGGCAGTTTCTCAAGATTTTACCATTGTCTGTCTTCTCCTTTCTCTCTACTTTTTATCCCTAAAAATTTCATCTACTTCATGAACTTGATAATTTCAACCACTTTCTCTATGAAGATGACTCTCAATTTTTCATCTCTATCCCTGACCCCCTTCTGAGGTCTTGATCAATATCCCAACTCACTATACTCACTGTGAATGAAGCTAAGTCATCTGAAGTATAAGATATCCAAAACTGGGGAATAAGATGCAGGGTTCATTGAAGGCTTGAAACAAAACTTAAACTTACTCTCCCCCCCCCCTTCACTTATGACTCAGTATAAGACGCAGGAACATTCGATGGGTAACTCATTATACTTATATTGAAATAACACTAGCATCTCACATTGGCTCCTGTTTTGTTTCTGTTTTCATATTGAGAGTCATTGTTACTCTACCAACTACTCAGTGAGGCTAACAATTTCAACTAGGTGACATTCTTCTCAAACCATTACGCTAGTGGTCTTATTAAGGTCTCTCTAACACATGTTCAGGAGAGATTATATTTAGTCTAAAAGTATATGTCTTTTGCCAAGCTTTGTGACTTTAAAAATTCAGATAAATGAAATGGGGAAATAAACAATAACCCAAAACTCTTTACTGTCTTAATCCTGAATTCTAATCAAAGTGTTGATATAAAACATTGCTCAGACTTTTAAAAAAAATTAGTCTACACGATTTTAGAGAGGCCTGGAGAGACTTGCATGAACTGATGCTGAGTGAGATGAGCAGAACCAGGAGATCATTGTACACGGCACCAACAGTACTATATGAGGATCAGTTCTAAGGGACATGACTCTCTTCAACAATGAAATGCTTCAAATCAATTCCAATTGTTCAGTGAAGAAGGCCATATACACCCAGAGAGAGGGATGTGAAATGTGGACCACAACATAACATTTTCATGTTCTCTATTGAAGTTTGCTTGCATTGTATTTCCTTTATCGGATTATTCTTTCTTATAGATACGATTTCTCCTGAACAAAAAAATGATGTGTGGCAATAACTATACATATATTCGATTTAAGTATTCTAACATAATTATCATGTAGTGGATATCCTGCTATCTAGGGGAGGGGTGGGGAGTAGGGGGGAAAATTTGTAACAGAAAGCTTTGTAAGGGTTAATGTTTAGGAATTACCCATACATATGTTTTGCAAATAAAAAGTATTAATAAAAAAAGTCTACATTTATCGTATATCCCTCTTCCTATTCAGAGAAATATCTTAATTCAGTTTCAGTCCTTTATATTTCTGTTACACAGGAATTCAATTTTATAGCTAAGTATTTATTTATCATAAAAAATAGAAAATGATAGACAAAGCACTCCCAGATGGAGCCTAATCATATTTCAGGTCTTACTCTCCCATTTGTAGATTAAAGGCATTTGTTGCAGTGTTCAAATCCTAACTGCTTGACATGGAATGAAATGGTAAAATAAAAAAAGTCAGCTGGAGTATCAAAAATTGTATTGATCTCCTCCTGATGTCCCCAGTTGTTGATTTTTTATTTTCTACCCAGCTAGTCATATAGCCCAGATTCATTACTTTCAGCAGGTTGGTTCTTGTTTAATTGTCCTAGCTTAATTATCCTGATAGGGATTCCAGTGCAAACTATAAGTACAGCAATAACCCATGCTTAGCACCTTCATGACCTTATGGGTATCAAGGACAATATTTATGTCAAATCTAAATTTGACTCTTTGACACTTCTATTTATTACTCTTAGTTTAAGACCATGTTTTCTCAATAAAGTGTCTATCTAATATTTGAAGACAGGAATCATATTTCTCC
The DNA here is from genome assembly GCA_023553655.1 of Myrmecobius fasciatus. Lineage (NCBI taxonomy): Eukaryota > Metazoa > Chordata > Mammalia > Dasyuromorphia > Myrmecobiidae > Myrmecobius > Myrmecobius fasciatus. Next base: position 45,654 of record JAJPUD010011649.1, read on the forward strand.
TCAAGTCTTCTGTTTCTTAAGATTATCTTTTCCATTTCCTTCAACTGATCTTCCCAAACATGAAAATATCTCAGGAACTACACTAAGCATTCCATGTTTCCTCAATTAGTTTTCTTTCTCTAAATTAGTTCATTTAATGATAGATCTAGAGTTGAAAGTTACTATAAAGGTCATTTAATCCAACTCCTTTTTGCAAATGAGGAATCTGAGGTCCAGGGATGTTGTGTTCTTAATATCACAGAAGTAGCAAATGGAAGTCAGATTTTTTAACTCAGATTTTATAACTCTAAGTGCAATTTTAGTAGTCTATTAATTTCATACTTGGATTTATCTGCTTTGTAAATATGTGTGTATTATATCAGCTATATGCATAAATAGTAGATATAATATACATATGTATATAAATGCCACATATATTTTGCATTTATTGTTATATGTAATATGTATATAATATAATATATTATTATATAAATATAAACATTTTCAAGGCAGTTGTATATATATATATACATATACATATATATATGGATATGGGTATATATGTGTTTGTATACATATATACATACATAAATATGCATGTATGCATATATGGCAGATAAATACAATTTATCTATCTATCTATTCTCCTTAACATAATGTAAAATCCCAGAGAGCAAGGTTATTTCATTTTTTCCCTTTCTTTATAACTCCAAAAGCAACCATGGTGCATTATATATTATAGGTATTTAATAAAATGCATAATGATTGATGATAATAAACTTGAGGCCCTTTACAATTCTGTTTCATCTTTTTCATATGTAATTTAGTTTGTGTTTTTTTCTGGAAATGGGGTGACCACACTTCTTCAGCTATAACCTAACCCAGACCAAATGAATAATATCACTTTATTTGTAAAAGTCATAACTCATTTAATGTAACCCAAAATTCCATTAGTTTTTCTATATGTCATATTACAAAGTAGGGAATATCTGTATAGAATATGACCAATGCTAAGAATAAGAAAAATAAATAATTCTTATGTGTACCAACAACTTCTATGATGATGGGGAGGAACAGAGTCACAGATCTGATCTTCCATTCCTCCTTCCCCTTATACAGAATATTAATCACTCCTACCAGGTACTCATGTAAACAGGAACCTGAATGCATTAACCTTTTTCTTTATTCAATGTGTCCATCAAAGCAGCTGTCAGAAATCCCTTGGCTCCATAACTCAGAACTGTTGATTAGACAAAATAGTGGAAGTGCCCCCAAATGACTTGGATTTAGGGAATCTCACCCTCAATGTACTCAGCAGTGAACTTGGAGGGTCTCAAGAGAGGTGCTCCTAGTTAGAAAATTTAAAACAAGGCAAAGACTTGGCCTGAATTACTAAAAGGACAGAATTAATGACCACAGGAATTAGAAATTTACAGTAATAATTTCCATAATATCAAGGAAACCTACAATTTGAAGTATGTTTTAATCACTGAAGAAGAGCCAGCCACATTCTTGCCTGGTTTCTTTTGTCACCAGTATTTGCAGGGTGACTGGTGGGTGATAGAGATTGATTCTATGCCCAAAGTTAATTGTCCTTCATGAATCCGAAGAAACTATTTATCTTTCATTCAATTAATTTCATAGGATCACAGAGCTAATATTGGAAGGGAATTCAAAGACCATTCAGACTGAACCCTTCATTTGATAGCTGAGGAAGCTGGGTCCCAGATACGTTAGCTGAGTTGCTCAAGATCATACTAATAGGATCAAAGTATGGATTTCAGAATAGGATTTCTAAAGATGAAATATTTTCTATGTGTTATCTAAGTCACTAAAAGGTGAGATTCATGAGGGAAAAGACTGTTTTGATTTTCTGTTTGAATTCACAGCACTTGGCACATAGGAATGGGAATGACTTTTGAAATTGGTCTCTTGATTTCATTGATATAAGGAACTTGACAATGGCAAGACTCTATTATTACTGGTTAATGTTATTTTCAAACACAATTTATAATATAACAGTTGCCTACAGCATTGACAACTTAGGTCACTTGTCCAGAACCCCAAAGTCAGACTATATCACAGATAAGATTTAAATCCATTTCCTCCTAGCTCTAAGGCAACCAATTATATAGTATTTTGGCTTCATCTTTTTTTAAGGGCAGGGGAGAAAAGGGAATAAGCACTTACATAGGGCTAGGGTAGTAAACTAAGCAACATATTTTTTCTACAAATAATTCATTTGATCATCATCATCCTCTTGATAGATGTTATCCCCATTTTTCAATTAGGGAAACTGAGACAAATAGTGATCAAGTGACTTACATATAGGGTCATGCAGTTAGTAAGTGTTTGAGACACATTTGAACTCAAGTCTTCCAATCCTAAACACAGAAATCTATCCTTTGCTACTTCAACTTATAGATAGTATCTTTAATAAATTATTCATTCATACAAATTTTCTGAAACCAGAGCCAATTTGCTCTCACTATAAAAAGTTTTCATTGAATGTATACTATGTTGTAGGTTTTGGAAAAATAATGACAAAAGGAATATATCTCAGATCCTCTTTAAAATAACATTCTATTGGAATGTATGGCTCTTTAACTTGAATCTTGTACTATTAAACTTTCAGTAGACTAATAAATCAAGAAAAATGGACTGTTTTATTTATCCTCCTGAAACTGATGTATAGATAGACATAAATAGTTTCAAATTCATCAAAATAGACTCTTCAAAAGGGAATTTGGAGAGAATATCTGCCCTGGTTTTTCTTAATCTAATCACAGAGTCCCATCTCCTTCTGAAGGAAATTTATTATAATTAATTATTGTTATTACTTTAATTTACATTTGAACCTTCCCTAAAATTCTGTTTTGATTCTTTATAGTTTGTAGATCACCATGGAGTTCTTAAATCTTCTTCCCAGGGGGCCAAATTTTAGTTCATCCTATCAAGTTCAAAAATATACTAATGAGACTCAGAGACAACCAGATTAGAGCTGGCAATTGCCTGTATCCTGCCTTAATCTCCTCCAAATTATGTAGCCTACTCAAACTCTTTGACTTTGAGTTTCTTTATCTAGAATAGGGTCTGTGTGATGGTGCCAGTGTGGATAACTCTTCCTGTGGTACCTGCCTTGTAGAATTTTCTCAGGACTTTTCCTTTAGTCAGAAATGTCCTTTCCAAAAACTAGCATCTAAAAGAACTTAATACCAAATTAAATTACATTTAGCCAACATTTATTTAGTGCTATATATCATGCTCTGAACTGTGAGCTGTAGATACAGAACTAAAGATAGAGCTAAAACAATCTCTACTTTTGTGGCACTTATAGTCTCCTGAAGTGGCAGAACCTGTACCACTGAATTATATTGACCTTAGAGGAGAATACTCTCCCAGTATACTATACGTAGATCCTGGTCAAATCACTTGGCCAGTGAATCCACTATCAAAACATTATGTTGGAGCAGCTAGGAGGCACAGTGGCACAGCACTGAAGTCAGGAAGACCTGAGTTCAAATCTGGCTTCAGACACTTAACATGTCCTAGTTGTGTGACGTTGGGCAAGTCACTTAACCCTCAGCAAAAAAAAAAAAAAAAAAAAAAAAAAAAGACATGTCAAATACCTCCCCAGATAAGAGGATGGGAATCATTAAGGCACATCACTGTCACTTCCCAGAAGCCAAGTAGGTAGTGTTGCAATAAGGACTAAACAACAACAACAACAAAACAAACAAACAAAAACTGAAGGAATTATCATAAAGTACACTGAGGGCAAAAGACCCAGTGTTTCCTTATTGGAGGAGTGGGAAAGTGACTTAAGACTACCATTGTAAAGCTCATCAAGTTTTGTGTGTAATGACAAGACCTTACAATGAGCAATTCTGATGGACCTGGCTCTCTTCAACAATGAGGTGATTCAAACCAGTTCTAAATGTTCAGTGATGAAGAGAGCCATCTACATTCAGGGAGAGGCCAGTGGGAACTGAGTGTGCGCCACAACATAGCATTTTCACTCTTTCTGTTGTTTGCTTACATTTTGTTTTCTTTCTCAGTTGTTTTTTTCTTCCTTCTTGATCTGATTTTTCTTATGCAGAAAGATAACTGTATAGATATGTATACATATGTTGGATTTAACATATATTTTAACATGTTTAACATGTATTGGACTACCTGCGATCTAAGGGAAGGGGTGGGAGGAAGGAGGGGAAAATTTGGAACAGAAGGTTTTGCAAGGGTCAATGTTGAAAAATTCCCCATGCATATATTTTGTGAATAAAAAGCTTTAATAAAAATAAAAACAAACAAATATAAAAATAAAATTTTGTGTGTAGGTTGCAAGATAGAATTAAAATTCATCCTAAAATGTTATCTGGTAATTTACCATTTTAACATTCTATTCTTGCTAACTAGATTCTAACCTTTGTTATGTCACTGCTTTTCAATGACCAACAATGTTGCATTTTGTTGTTGTTGACTCTCAGTGACCTTAGTGTTTTCTTGGCAAAGATTCTGGAGCAATTTTTATGTTCAAAGACATTGGAGTATTTCATGGAATAGGCTAATCTGTACCCAATTGTGGTAGAGTCTTCTGAATTTGTATTGGTTGGTCTGATCAACCACAATCAGACACTCTGTACCTTGACTCCAACACAGTAATGCCATTTTGGTGCTCTTTGAGAATAAAAAGCAAGAACTACTGGAATGATTTGTCCTTTGCTTTTCCAGCTCATTTTATATATGAGTAAACTGAGGCAAATATGATTATGTGATTTGCTTGGGGTCACACAGCTAATAACTATTTGGGGGCAGCTTTCAACTCAGGAAAATGAGTCTTGATTCCAAGTTCAGCTCTCTATACACTGGACCATCTAACTGCCCCAACATATTCTCAGGAACCACTTAATTACTCAAAAAGGAATAAGGACATGTCACTCTACCATGTTTTAATTTCATTTAGTCATGGTAGATATAGTTTACGATAAATACTTGGAAAGTTTCTTTTAGCTATGTGCAAAATCTGGGTTGGGCCACATGTACCACCTCCTACACAGGACTATAATAGATCCTTTGAACAATCAGTATCTTTCCCGCTCCTCAAAATATTGCATTTAGTTTGTACACATTTCACATTTAATTATCTGTATACATGTTGTATCATTCAGTGAAATGTCAGCAAGTAAGAATGGAGACTAGATATTTTTTTTGTTTCTATGTCTTCAATGCCCACTACAATGCCTAATGCAAGGTAGAAATTTAATAGAATTTTGTTGATGGGATAAACGAATTAACCTTCTTCATTTCTCTTGCCCTTTAAGAATCTACCTTGAAATGATTACTAACACATTAGTAATTGACATTAAAAGATGGATTATTAAATCTAAGCCATGGTGAATTCCATACAGGCTTATTCATTTAGGAAGATAAAAGCAACTTTTCTGCATATATAGAGGGGACAGTAGAGGTACAAAACTGATAGCAATGATCTGCTCAATCCCTAAGAGACAACTTCTCACCCTTCCTAAATAGAACCTAATAATAATAGCTTACACAAGCTTACACACATTATGTTATTTGATTTTCACAAAAGACGTGTGAGATCAGCAATGGAAATATTCTTAGCCTCATTTTGCAAGTGAGTGAAGTGTTTCTCAGAAGCACAAAGAAACTTGTCAAAGTCACCAGCTAAAAATGGGTAGTGGCTATATCAAAAGTCCAGATCTTCTCATTCTAAATGAAGCAAGCTTCAGAATGATTGCCAAGTATTTATGAAGTACTTACTGTCACCATACCAGTTTTGAAGGAATTGAAATCTCTCCCACCAAATAAAACTGAAACAGTATGTGCCCTCATAGAGCTTACATTCTATCTATATATTTTCCTCATCATCCCAGATCCTTTGAAACAGTCCAATCTTGTTTTGTAGATTTGGTAAATTCTGAGTATTCTTTCCCAGTTTTATCAGAAGCAAGAAAAATAAAGTCACAGCATCACAGATTTATGAAAATTTTTCCTCACTATTTGAACTTGATCCATTTGTCAGGTGAAAAAAAAATATTTCAATTGATCAACCCAAAAAGAATTAAAGTCACTGTGCTTTCTTTTTTAATCCTTTGATGAACAATGGTGACATTGCCCAGTAAGTCTGTTCTTATGGGATGGTAGTAGTGGTAATTTGCCTTGGAATTTTTCTTTAGGCTGCTCACCATTCCTGGAATGGGCTTCCTTCTCAATTTCACCTCTTAAAATGACTAAATAAGTTATGATGTGTGTGTGTCTATATGTATGTATGTACATATATATGTTATAAAATATTATTATTTTTATAAGAAATGATCAGCAGGATGGTATCAAAAAGGCCTGGAGAGACTTACATGCACTGAAGCTAAGTGAAGTGACTAGAACCAAAAGAACATTGTAAATGGCAACAACAAAATTATGTGATGATCAATTCTGATTGATGTGGCTTTTTTCAACAATGAGACAATTCAGGCCAATTCTAATAGACTTGTAATGGAGAGAGCCACCTGCACACAGAGAGAGCGCTATGGGGACTGAATATGGATCACAGCATAGTATTTTCACCTTTTTTGCTGTTGCTTGCTTCCTTTCTGTATTCTTTCTTCTTTTTTCCTTTTGATCTGATTTTTCTTGCGCAGCATAATTGGGGAAATATGCATAGAAGAATTGTACATGTTTAACATATATTGGATTACTTGCTGTCTAGAGGAGGGAATGGGAGAGAGAAAAAAATTGGAACACAAGATTTGCAGGGGTGAATGTTAACAACTATATATATATATATATATACATATATATATATATTTGAAATAAAAAAGGTATTACTAAATTAATAAATTAAGGAGATTAACAACAAAAACAAAAACAAATTAATTTCACCTCTTAATGTCCCTAGTTTGATACAAAATTCAGCTCAAGTATCAGCTCCTATTTCAGACTGTTACTTAGATATTAGTGTCTTTTTTCCCACCAAATATTATGTATTTATTATGTATATGTATATCTGTCTATATGTGGATATATGTATAGATTTGTATGTATGCGTGCACTTGCCTCTTTGAATTACAGATTTTTTATTTGTAAAGTGAGGTGATTCAAATCGATGATCCAAAATGTTCCAGTCAGCCCCAAATCTGTGACATTACATTGTCTCACAAATGCAAGCACAGTGAGGGTCAATTCTTCTTGACTTTTACATTAGTATCCCAAGTACTTCATACAATGAATAAATCATAGTAGGTGTCTGATAAATACTTGTTAATTGATTGAATTCTCCACATCATTTAAATCAGATTTGAACAAATAAAGCTGATAATTACATTAATACTAAACAGCATAAGCAATATATCTTATATGCAAGGATTTTTATATTTTGTAAAATACCTTCTCATGCACTGATCTACAGCTCTAAGCTCATATATAGTGTCTCATTTGGCCAAAAAAAGAAATCTATGAAGTAGGAGGACAGATTGTATTTTTGATATACACACATATACACACATAGCATTAGACTTAGTGGACCCAACTGAAATAGGTAATTTTGCTGAATCAAAGCTTAATGTTTAATCAACATTTTCCTACATATAGAAACAACATTCCCAGGATACTGTCCAAAGCAAAGATATTTTTAATAAAAAGATTAAATTTCCAATTCTCATTTTTATCAAGTACTAATTAGAAAAGTTATTTAGGAATAAGTACTCTGGAAGGCTATTGCCAAAGGCTAGAAATGAGAGAGAGAGAGATAGAGAGACAGAGAGAGACAGAGAGACAGAGAGAGACAAAGACAGAGACAGAGAGACAGAGACAGACAGAGACAGACAGAGACAGAGAGACAGAGATAGATAGAGAGACAGACAGAAAGA
>JAJPUD010011650.1:627-25374 GCA_023553655.1 Myrmecobius fasciatus
ATCATGTTTTTCATATAGTCCAATAATTCTTAGATTATCTTTCCTGAATCTATTTTCAGGTCAATTGTATTCTGATGAGGTATTTTACAGTTTCTTCTGTTTCTCTTTCCTTCTCCTCCTTCTCTCTTCTTCTCCTTCTTTGGTTTTGTTAGAGTGATTCTTGATGTCTCATTAATTTATTCATCATTAAGTTCAATTATAATCTTTATGTGAATTATTTTTTTCAGTTAGCTTTTTTAAAAAAACTCCTTTTGTGTTTGACCAATTGAACTTTTAAATGAGTTGTTTTGTTCATTGGATTTTTTTCCCATTTCCTGAATTCTTTTTTTTTTTTTTTTCTTTTTAATGAGGTAATTGGGATTAAGTGACTTGACTTGCCCAGGGTCACACAGCTAGGGAATGTTAAGTGTCTGAGACCAGATTTGAACTCAGGTCCTCCTGACTTGAGGGCTGGTGCTGCCTGGAAGTCTATTCTTCAAGGAGATATTTTCTTTTTCCATTTCACCAAAAAATTCTCAGGAGACAATTCTGAACTCTGGAGTCCAACAGTATGATGTCAGTCAGCACTTGCACTTCCAAAAAAGATACCTTTTGTATATCTGCTACAAAGGTCATCCCCTTGAATTTCTGCCTCTTGAGGCCCATCATGCTATTCTGGCATAAATTGAATTGTTCCTAGGTTTTTCATTACCCAAACCTAAATTTACATCCTTGAAACTTCAACCCACTGTTCCTAGCTCTGTCCTCTGGGCTAGTAACAAAAACTAGCTCTCATCTGCTTTCTAGCTTTCCACCAGGTCAAATACCTCCTGCTTCAGGAACAAGGATATCAAGGTCCTTCACCTTCTGGTCACCCCTCTTAAATGCTTGCCAGATTATAAATCTCTTAACTTAAAGGAATCTAGAACTGAACACAATACTCCCAATGTGTCCTGATCAGAGTAGTTGTTCTTAAATACTGTTACCATTTGCTTTTCCTCTCTTCTGTTTTAAAGACAAATTTTCCAGGGGCAGCTAGTTGGTGTAGTGGATAGAGCACCAGCCCTGAAATCAAAAGGATCTGAGTTCAAATCTGACCTCAGACACTAAACACTTCCTAGCTGTATGACCCTGGAGAAGTCACTTAACCCCAATTGCCTCATAAGCGAACATCATAAACATGAATATTTCAAAATATGAAGAACAAGCAAGAGATTGTATAAGAAACTATGAACTTCACTTACAGTTTTTAAAAGAACTATTAATGTATGTACAGTATATGCATATTTATACATATTTAACATAATAGTAACAAAACTACTTTATAAAGACACAGAGAAAAAAGACCCATATCTACCTTTTTTCTAGATGTGGTCTACAATCACATTAGCTTTTTGAACTTTTACCATCTACTAATTCATCTTGAGCCCACCAAAGTCACCAGATATCTTCCAGGCAAACTTCTATTTGGGCATGTCAAAAGTTGTATTTGTGAAGTTGATATTTGGAAGCCACACATGCGACCTCATATTCAGCTATATTAAATGTCATCTTGTTAGATTAACTACATTATGAGGTGGGGGCTAGCTCTAGCATCCTCTTAATTTAGGTTTGATGTTGGAATGAATTGAAAAATCACTGGACATTTAACAAAGGAGGAGGTTTAGTTTGCTTTTCCAAAGCTGCATCTCTGACTCTTGACATAAACTATTCTACTATGGAATTTCCTGAATTTCTATAAATTTTTTCTCACATCAAAAAGGGATATAAGGAACTTAGTTTCTCTAGACATGGACCTTTTTCTTCATCTGGAAATGCATGGGATCAGTATATCATCAGGACATAGTGATTGGCATGTATAGATTCCTATCAACTCCGAGAAGTTCCAATTATATTGGATTAGGATCTTTTATAGTCCCAGACCTGGAAGCATCATCAGATAATCTGGGGTCAGGCTGGGGAGGGGGGTCAGGATGGAAGTGAAATGAAAGAAGAAATGAAGTTGTATCTTAAAAGTCAAGAAGTCACAGAATGTGGGTGAGAAAAATCACTGATTCAATCACACATCCCCATGTTTGTCATCCAATGTGTTATTTTTCTCTTTGTATAAATTGTATGTGTTTGTATGTCTGGGTTGAGGGAGGGGGTTCTGGAGGAAAAAACATGTAATTTTACTTTCCTAACTGATGAACTTGCTGAGCAATAGTTAGTGAAGAGTTGGTTCTTCATGGAAATTTTGAAGGTGAAGAAAGAGGAGAAATGGTAATAGCTTTATTGATCTCACCATCAAGCTGTGGGGGTAGTAGTGTATATACTTTTCTGTGTTGACCTCCTTCCAAGAAAGGGGAACTTTCAGTACACATTAAAATTTGAGTTATGGACCAGGGAAAGAGTGATACAGACACCGACATAGACAGACAATGAGAAAGAGAGGCAACTCACCTTCACTCCCTACAACATACACACACATACCCACACATGCACATACACACATACACACACACATACACAGAGCAAACAGGGAAAGACAGAGAAACAGAAACAGACATACAGAAAAATAGAGAAGAGAGCCAGAGACAAGGAGAGAGAGAGAGAGAGAGAGAAAGAGAGAGAGAGAGAGAGAGAGAGAGAGAGAGAGAGAGAGAGAGAGAGAGAGAGAGACAAAGAGCGAGCACAGGAGGGAGGATTACTGATGGGTAGCTTGGAGAAGGTGAAACTGCCACAAACTATGTTGGGGAAGTGAAATTGATGTTAATGGAACTAGTATATTCAATCTTTCAGGGAAACATCAGAATCAGAATCCCTATGGTTCCGTCATTAATTGTGCTGTCCCTGAGATCACTCACTTTATGAGTGAAAACTATTTTGTTCAGATTTTGACTAGGACCTGAGCCAAAAACTGACATTCCAAATATTTCCCCTCTCTGCTGCTTATGGGGACATTGGAGCAGAATTGAATGGGAGTGAGGGGCAAGAATATGGATAGAAGTTTTGGATCTGATATTAACTTAGTCAATGCTGCCACTGATTCAAATGCTTTTCTAGAATTATGAAATTCAGAATGATGACTCAATGAAGCACATTCAAGTAATAAGAAATGGGAGATGTTTGTTTTTGTGTATGTTTGTATGGGTTGGTTGGGATTGATGAGGGAGGAGATTACACAGATAGAGCGATATAATTAGTAGATGTATTCATACACAGAAAAATTCCCTTAGTTACTAATTCAATGAACATAGCACCATACATGAAGGAGCGGGGCTAAGGGTGATTGACAGCCACTTGTTCTGAGATCCAATAGAGAGAAACAGAAAGATTGGCTTAGCTGATGCTCACAGGACCATCTGGTCTCAGGTAGTTTTCATTACATTTATGTAGCCTTCAAATTTGATAAGCTTTCAATCTATGCTTTTATCTAGGTCATCCATAAAAATGTTACACATTACAGGAATAAGCACAAATCCCTGTGGTACTTCATTAGAAACATCTTATTAAATTGACATCACTAGTCTTTGGTTCTGGGCTTTCAGCCAACTTAAATACACCCCCTTCATTACCATATGGTCCAATAAGTTTGTTGAGGTTAGACTATATTTTCTGATGCCTTTATATTCACAGTGCATAGCACAATGCCCTGTGCATACCAAAAGCTTAGCATTTTTTAAAAATCAATTTAGTTGACTATATTAATAGGATGATAACTCAAAAACTACATAACAAACATTTACTAAGTGACAACTAACATGCTAAGAATTGTGTTAGATTTTAGGATATAAAGACATGATGGGGGGGGGGGAAGCCCTGTTCACATTTTACCATAAGATTTGAGCAATGGTCCAGGGCCCCTCTCAGCTACCTTTTCGGGAATTATTAATGAATACCAGAATCCAATACTTCAGGACTTTCTGGCAAGAACCTAAGCATCTCAGTCACTCTACTGAGAATATCCCTGCTAATGACTAAATCCTCCCCCAATTATCTGTGATCTATATCCAAGGCCCCTCCCAGGTGTCACTCTTTCTACCAGTTTTCTGAACTTCAGTCCTGTATTTTTTTCATTATACCAAATTTCTTGAGGAATCAGCTCCCAAATAATCTGGAAATTTTGATAGTGTGCTATGGACCATTATCATTGGTATTGTTTTGAGAAAGAACTGGAAAATTTTGGGTGTGATTATTATATGAAACTTAACATGCCAAAAGCTAAAATACTGCAGGAAACATTCCTTAATTGAAGATATCTTATTTTACTTCCAAATTCCAGAAAATTTATATGAGTAATTTGAGTAGAAAAATAAACTCAATCCTTTTGTTAACAGCTTGGATTTCTTCTTTCAAATTAAAAAAGAATAGTGTGGGGGTAGAAAGAAAAAAAGTAAATCTATTGTATATTTAAAAGGAATAGCAAGTTGTACATAATGGATTTTCAGTTTCATATGGAATTACCTTTTTATTCATACTATATCATGGAAATACTTGTTTTATTCCATAATTTAAAAATAAAATAAATAATTGTGAATTTTTTTAAAATCAAAAAATAAATATAAAGAAGAGAGACTTGCATATTTTCTTTGCATACTTCAAATTTTAGAAGTAAAACTTTTGGAAAAGTCTGAGATAATATCTTTTTACATTTATTCCTTGAATATGTTGATCTAAGAGAACTCCACATTATAAAGTTTTAAGAGAGTTTCTAACTTAGTGAAACATACCTGCAATTATACATATATACACACACATATATATATACTATATATAAATTATTTTTCTGAAAAAAATTCTACTGAAAATTGGAAGCCTCATATAAATAGGATAATGCATAACTTCATAACTTTTTCAAAAACTCAGAAAAATACTGTTTACTTCTTTCTTATTCCCAGAAAATGCATCTTCTAATAAAGTTAGAAGTGGTTGGGACTTTTTCTGTTTGAAGTAATAAAATAAAAATAGGAAATTCAATTTCTTATTTTGTAGTATTTGAAACATTTTAGAAGAAATTAAAAAAATTATCTAGGAACACCAAATAAAGCCAAGACTTCTACTTCAACAAAGAAATGGAAAGAATCTTATCATTCAGCCCTGACTTGAAAATATATAAAAATGTAAAAATCAAAATATAGAACTTCTAAATTCTGCAAGCACTAAGAAAGATTTCAAATACCAGGGAACCATAGTCAAGTTCACACAAAACTAGGCTTTGAGTACAATAAAGGATAGAAAATTTGGGGTAAGAATATTCCAAAAGTCATAAGAATAAAAGGTCACAAGGAAGAATAATTTATTTGGCAAAACTGAATATAATATAAAAATTAACTTTTTATAAGAGAAGACTTTGAAGTATTTCCAATTAAAAAGCAAAATATGGGCAATATAAATATGAAACATAAAAATAGGAGAAAAAAGTAACATTTAAATGCCTATACCTGTGAAGTACAGTATTAGATCTCTAGGAGGAGATAAATAAATCTTTGTTATCAAGCAGTTTGTGATTTAGTACAGTAGAAATTATCTATTACTTTTTGTTGTTGCTTGATCCCCCATTTGGGTTTTTTTTTGGGGGGGATTTTTTTGGTAAAGAATATTGAAGTAATTTGCCATTTCCTTCTCTGGCTCATTTTACAAATGAGGAAACTGAGCCAAAAAGGAGTAAGTGACTTGCTCCCACAGTTAATAAGTGAATGTAGGCCAGATATAAATTCAGAAAGATAATTTTTCCTAACTGGGCCTACACTTTTTCATTGCACCAAGCTACCTGCCTCATCTACTTCTTTAAGGCATCTAAATATAGATCTATAATATGTACATAGGGAAAAAAAACTTTTGAAAAATTGCAAAATATGTAAAGTTTGTCTTCAGATCCTGCTTCATTAGAAAAAATTAATTTTGTTCTCAAATTCCAGATTTTTCCTAATTCTTTCTCTCACCCTGAATAGAATCATCCCTCGGAAAAAGAAGTACAATTAAGCAATGCTAGCTGATCCAGAGGCCCTCTCTAATAGGGCCTCTTAGATTAGAGAGCCTAATGTTTGGCACCTATAGTGCCCCAACACTTTACCAAGAGTAGGAAGATGTTAATCATCCTTCTTTGGAGCCTGTATTTGTTATTTCCTTTGTTCTGAGTTAAACTTTCTTTTGTTGTATTCATTTACATTATTGCATTCACTATGAATATTTTTCTACTCATTCTATTTTCTTTGTTTTGTGTTTGTTTATTCACAAGTGTCATGTTTACATTCATATTTCTTATATACAATAATTTATTACATTCATATACTCCAATTCTTTTAGCCATTTCTCGCATTGAGAAGAACACACTTTTTGTTTTTACTATCACAATTCATTGCTATGAATATTGATAAAAATGGGTAATTTCTTTCTGTTATCTTTTTTTTGACTCCCTAGGGACATATAAAGTAACAAGATCTCTGAGTCAAAGGGTAAGAACAGTTTACTTATTTTTTTTCTCAAAATTCCAAATGATTTTCCATAGTTGGACCAACTTACATCACTAAAAGGCTGCCTCACTTTTCAACACCTTTTCTGTTTGGCAAGGTTCTCTATATTTCTTTGTTGAGCTAGAGAAATCACTAAAGTCTTAGTTATTAGTAGTACAACAGCATTGCCCTTCCCAGAGACCCTTATATTTTAAAAGAGGATTCATTTCCCCTGCTTGATTTGCAGTTCCTGCTTCATGTTTCTCCACCCATTAGACTTCACTTTCAATAACTGACCAACCCATGCTATTTGAGTTATTTCATTCCATATGATTACTTATAAAGTTGACTTGTTTTGGCTATATAGTTATAAGATTTTCATCGGCCTACAAGCAGCAGGGAACACAATTCTGATTTAATCCAGATGTGAAAAAAATTGCAGGTTATGATTGCTGGGTGCTTTTTGAAAATTTCAGTTGACATCTGAACACTGTTAGGCACAATGAAGAAGGCTAGACCGACTTTTTCTTTTTAATTCTAGCTCATTATAGACATAATGATACTGTATGTTTCATGCAGAAAGGTAAAGTGAGTCAGAAAAAATAGTACTTTTGTATATTGAAATAATTTATTTGACCACCTATGATGTGTATTTATTATTTTTCATTAAAACACCATTTAACTAAAGTACATTATGCAGCCTGCAGTTTTTGACAAACTTTTCCTGGAAAACCCTTTGTGGAAATAAAACAAAAAATCAAATTCATATATTCAGGTATTCAGCTGTCTCTCTAGATCATTTTCCTATCTCTACCTTTTCCTCACCTGGACTTCTACCCTCTACTCCAGATCTTACCTTTAGAAATCCTCCTGAAAAAAAAAAAACCCAAACTATTCATATTTGTAACTACCATTCTAAGGGTCCATATCTTGATTGGGTCTAAGTAAGCACAATTTAATTTTCCTTAGCCAATTATGTCTTATTTAGACCTCAGACAATGTATCACATACTATTCCATCTTCTAGCTATATATCTAGGTCCATTTTGCTATCTTTCCTGCCTCTGAAAATTCACTCCCAGGCACACACATCTTTACCCCACCTTAAAACATAATTATATACATTTTTTTGCCTCTTTCTCTGGACAGAGCTTGCATCTATTTTATTTTATTTCCTTTGTGACCTTAGATGACAATGAGACACTGAAGGAACTCTTGTTTCTTTTTTCCTATATAGTAATAATTACTTCATCTTAATATGATTTCTTCTCATTGATTGATATATTTGCAATATATATTTCTCTTTTCTCCTATTTTTATGTTTCATACTTATTTTGCACAGAATTTTGTCTTTTTATCAGGAATGCTGTAAAGCTTTCTCTTATAAAAGGTTTATTTTTGCCTTGTAGTATTATATTCAATTTTGCCAAGTAAATTATTCTTCATTGTGACCTTTATTCTTTTGACTTTGGGAATATGCTTATCCAAAATTTTCTATCCTTTATTGTACTCATAACCTACTTTTGTGTGAGCTTGACTATAATTCCCTGATACCTGAAATCTTTCTTTCTCAGTACTTGCAGAACTTAGAAGTTCCAGATTTTGATTCTTACATTTTAAAGTATTTTCAAGTCAAGTCTGGATGAGTAGATTCTTTCCATTTTCACTTTGCTCTTTGTTTTTAATATATTTGGGCAGGTCTCTTTTATAAAATTTGTTGAAACATAATATCTACTTTTTTATTAGGATTTTCACGTAATTTAATGAATATCAAATTGTCTCTTTGTTGGGAGTTATTTCTATTTGTTTTTTTCAAGATTTAAGACTGTTTTAATTTATTTTTTCAATTGTAAAGAAAAAGCAATTCTTCACACTCATTTAAAAAATAATTCTATCTTCCCTCTACCTCTTATCTTTCTCCTTGAGAAGGCAAGCATTTTGCTGTACATTATAAATGTGCTGTTATGTAAAACACATTTCTATATTAGTTCATGCTGCAAAAGGAACACAGATTCCCCCAAAGAACTCAACAAAATTTTTTTAAAGTCTGCTTCTATCAGCATTCAGGCTTTCTCTGGGGGTGGATAGCACTTTTTATCATAATTCCTTCAGAATTGTCTTGAATCATTGTGTAGCTGAGAATAGCTAAGCCATTCATAGTTGATTATCATGCTATTACTTTGTACACTGTTCTACAGGTTTTGCTCACTTCACTTTGCATGATTCCATGTAAGTCTTTCCAGGTTTCTCTAAAATCTCCTCACTCATCATTTCTTATAGCACAATATTATTTCATGAAATTCATATATTATAACTGAATTCCTCAATTAATGAGCATTTCTCCAATTTCTAGTTCTTTGGCACTATAAAAAGGGCTGCTAAAATATTTTTGTATATGTGGAGATTTTTCTTTTAGATACAGACCAAAATGTCTCTTCTTGACCTATTTTCCATGTAAATTGTTTTTGATAGTATATAACTTACACTTTCTTCTATTTTTTCAATCATGTATTTGTTTTAATATTTCTTATTGTTTATTTGTTTTTTGAGTTCTGTTGATTCTACTTGATATTTTAGAGACTCTAAACTTGAGAAACATTTTTCACTTTCTGTTCTAAGCTAAGTTCATTTTTTTAATCTTTTATTTTAATCACTTGTAGAGTCTCTGTAACCAAGTAATTCTTTACTCTGAGCTCTGGTTGTTATGAAATAATTCTCTTTTTCTGAATTTAACTTATTGGCTTTTCTTAATCTATTTTTATACTCTCCTTGTGATGGAAAAATTCTTATTATTCAAACCCCACCCTTAATTTTTAGATTATATCTTTGTGTTAGTGCTCACTCTTCTTCCTATGTTATTTATGTATAGATTAAGTAGGAATAGTTGTTATTTGGTCCTGTCCCTGTTGGAGACAAAGAGACTGTTGGAGACAAAGAGGTCTACCAAACCCCTGCCCCCCAAAAGGAAGTGCATACCAGCAAGAGGTTTAATAGACATCACCAAACCCCTGCCCCCAAAAAGTGCATACCAGGAAGCCAGATACGATCAAATATCTCAAGAAAGTTTCAAGTAGGCATCCTGCTTCAGGAAATCACGCATACACCATATCCCTCCCCTTATTCAATTTCCTGACAAATGGTCAACGGATGTTACATCCTTTGTTATATGAAAATTTACTTTGATACAAAATGTATATAAACCCTGTACTATGCCTCAATAAACGAGCTATTCTGCCCTTATACAGAATGGTCTCCATTCTTTCCTTTCACAGCCCATCCCCAGGTTAAAAAGCCTCCCCAGCCTCTTTGGCTCACAGGCCGATGCGAGATCTCAGGCACCCTTAGCTCGAGGCCCGCGGGTCGGGTCATGTCCCTTCTTTATTCTGGTTGCCTCTGAGGTATAGCTGTTGATTGAATAGCCATGACTAGGTC
This sequence comes from Myrmecobius fasciatus, assembly GCA_023553655.1. NCBI lineage: Eukaryota > Metazoa > Chordata > Mammalia > Dasyuromorphia > Myrmecobiidae > Myrmecobius > Myrmecobius fasciatus. Next base: position 10,472 of record JAJPUD010011650.1, read on the forward strand.
CATTTCTACCAGAATTCTTGGCTTCTAGGTTTTTCTCCTAATAGCTCAAGATGGGTTACTTCTGCCTTCTCTCTTACAAAAATTCCATCTGTCCATGTTGTGTCCTAGAGAGGCCCCAACTGGATATCATAGAACTATAGAGTTCACAGATCTCCTGCAAGGCTCTTCCTGTAGATACCACTTAAGTGTTATACTTGCTGCATGTCCTCCTGTTGCTTCTACACAGGTTAGCTGGATTTTGTTTTGTCTTTGTCTCCTATTGCCATAGCTCTAGTATGGGCTACCAGGATGCTACCTTTAGGTCTCTTAGAAGGCCCCAGTAAACACTGTCCAGGCCTGTCAGTGAGCTGTGTGAAATGGACTTTGGTATTTCCCTGACAGACCAAGCCAAAATTCTGTTGATTTTTTGTTTTATCTAAGGGTGCTCACTTGATTTTCCCCTGAATTTTTTTACTCAATGACTTCTAACGGTCGTCTTCTGTAGTCCTAAACTGTATAAAAATACTTATTTCAATTATAAGGAATTATACTCTGGGAGAAAGGCAAAAGAAGAGGAAAAATGGAAATTACTTCATATAAAAGAAGCACATAAGAAGTCCACTACATGTTAATAATGTTGAAATGCTTGAGAAGTTATGCAAAAAAAATCCTATCCACAAGAAAAAAAAAGAATCAGAGAAAGGCAACACAATGCAAGCAAATGTCAATAGAGATCATGAAAATGTTATGTTGTGGCCCATATTTCATTTCCCTCTCTCTGGGTTTATATGGTTTTCTTCAGTGAACAACTGGAACTGGTTTGAGACAATTCTTTGTTGCAGAGAGCCATGTCCATCAGAATTGATCTTCATGTAATACTGTTGTTGCTGTGTATGATGATCTCCTGGTTCTTCTCATTTCACTCAGCATCAGTTCATGCAAGTCCCTCCAGGCCTCTCTGAAATCGTCCTGCTGGTCGTTTCTTACAGAGCAATAATATTCCATAATATTCATATACCATAATTTATTCAGCCACTCTCCAATTGATGGGAGGGGAGGGGACTGGGGGTAAAATTTGTAATGGAAAGCTTTGTAAAGATCATTGTTGGGGAACTACCCATACATATGTTATACAAATAAAAAGCTTTAATAAAAACAAAAAAAAAAACCCAAAACAAAACAAAAAAAAAGTACATAAGAAACAGATTTTACAATAGAAAAGAAATGATCAGTGGTATAGACAACACTTGAATTTCACATCTAAATTAGACCAGAGAGGGAATACACACACACAAATGTGTATACACACATACACTCACACACTCAATTGATTAGAAATTTATGTTATTCAAAAGGGAAGTATCAGGGTCAGGGAATAGGAGAAGGGAGGTGGTGATAAAAAGGAGGATGGGTAAAAGAAGGCAGTAATCAGAAACAAAACAAACTCTAGGGGAGGAACAGTATAAAACAGGAAAAATGAAAGAAAATAAGATAGAGGGAAATGTCTAGTTAGTAATCATATCTGTGACTGTGAATGGGATGTATTCAACCATAAAACTTAAGGGGATTGCAGAATGGATTAGTAACCAGAATCCAAGTTATGAATATATTGTTCATAAGAAACACATTTGAAATAGAGAGATGCACATAGAGTTAAAATATGGATCCAGAATAGAATCTATTATGCAGCTGAAGTAAAAAAAAAAAAAAGGCAGGAGCTGTAATCATGAATTCAGACAAACCAAAAGCAAAAATAAATTTATTTAAAACTACATATATATGCATATATATGTATATACATATATACATATATATATCCTGAAAATTACATTTTAATAAAAGTTATTATAGACAATGAATTAATATCAATAATAAGCATATATGTACCAAATATCATAACATTCAGATTCTTAAAGGAAAAATTATATGACTTACAAGGGAATTAGACAGTAAAACTGGGGACCTCAAATTTTCTCTCAGAGCTAGAGAAATCTAGCAATAAAAATAAATAAAAAAGATGTCAAGGAGATAAACACAATATTAGAAAAGTTAGCTATAAGTGACCTTTTGAGAAAAACTGAATAGTAATAGAAAGAAATACATTTCCCCCCTCAGCTGTATATGTCACCTTGACCACATATTAGGGCATAAAACCTTATATCCAAGTACAGAAAAACATAAATGTTAAAGGCATCCTTTCCAGACCATAATGAAATGAAAATAACATTTCATAAAGGTCTTTGGAAGCACAGATTAAAAGTTAATGGGAAAGTATTTTAATCTAATTGAAAAAAAATGAGTCAAAGAACAATCTAGAAATAATCACTAATTTCAGTAAAGAGAATGACAATAATGAAAGAATATTCTAAAATCTGTGAGATGAAGCTAAGTAGTAATAAGGGACAATTTATAACTTTAAATATATACATCAATAAAAAATAAAAAGAACATCTCAATTAAGCATACAACATAAAAAAATTAAAAAAGAACAGATTAAAATCCTTAAACACAAAAATAAAAATCCTGAAAATCAAAGGAAAAAAAAATAAAATTGAAGGTTTCAAGAAAATTGAACTAATAATTGAAATTTGAATTTGGTTTTATGAAAAAAAGAACAATAAATAATTAAGTTTTTGATTAATTTGATTAAAGAAAAGGAAAGAAGAAAACCAAATTACTAATATCAAAAGTAAAATGCCTATATGTATCACAAATGAAGAAGAAAGTAAAGCAATTATTAGGAGTTATTTTACCCAATTGTATGTCAAGAAAACTGACATAGCAGTGAAATGTGTAAATATTTACATACACACACACACACACACACACACACACACACACACACATATATATATATATATATATATATACACATATAGCTATATCATCAGCAAAGGAAATAAAGTTCTCCTCATTAGTTTTTTGTATTTCCTTTTGCACCACTCTCAATTCTTTTCCTAATTTTCTATTTCTCTTACTTGATTTTCAAAATCTTTTCTGAGCCTGAGACCAATTCTTATTTTCTTGGAGGCTTTTGATATAGGAGCTTTGACTATGTTATCTTCTTCTGAGAGAGTGTTTTGATTTTCCTTGTCACCATAGTGAGCTCATTTTTTAGACTATTATTTGGCTTTTAACTCTGTTAAAGTAGGACTCTGTTTCCAGGGTGGAGGATACATTTTCCCAAGTTTCAATAGTTTTGTCACAACTGTTTTCATGAATTCTTCTAAGGACCTAACCACAAGTTGTCTTTTCTGCCCTGGAACTTTTAGGAGTATCTCTGCCCCTCTATAGATGGAAGATCTAATGCGCTAAATAGATACCTGCTTTGCTGGTGCTGGAAGCAGGGCTGGGGCTGGAACTGGCTGGGATTGCAGGCTGAACTTCCACCCTGTTACGACATATCTTTTATTCTGAACTTTTTTTGTTGTTTTTTTTTCTCATTTTTTTTCATTTTGGTCTGATTTTTCTTGCACACCCTGATAACTATGGAAATATGTTTAAAAGGATTGCACATTTATAACCTATAGCAGATTGCTTGCTGTCTTGGGAAAAGAAGCAGCAGTAAGGGAGGGAGGGAGAAAAGTTTAGAACACAAAGTCTTTCAAAAATGAATGTTGAAAACTATTTTTAAATGCATTTAAAAAATTAAATACTATTGAGAAAAAATAATATTATATATGAGAAGTGATGAGAAGGCATCAGAGAAACTTGGAAAGCCTTCTCTAAACTAATATAGAAGTGGAGAGAACCAGGAAAATAATCAATAATAATATAGTAAAAATAACTTTAATGAAAAGACTGAGCAATGATATAGAGATTGGAAGTCTTAGAGAATGTAGAATATGTAAGTAGTCTGTGGCTTGAGTATAAATGCATGAAGAGGAAAGAAACTAGATAAAGTTAAAAATAAATAATTTGTACAACACAAGGAAAAGAAGGAAATAGTGAGACATAGAAGGATGTTAACTGATTAGGGGCTGACATTGCCAGATCTTTTCATATGGAATATTGGTATTTCAGGGGTATAGAGAATAGAACAGAGGAAGAGACTGTGGACAGGAAAACCTGTTAGGAGGTTTTAGCAATAGAATAGCAGGTAGTAATGAAATACTAACATATTAGTCATGGGAATAAAGAGGAAAAGTTGGATATTAGAGATATTTTGGAAGGAAAATTGATAGGACTTAGTGACTAAACATCTGTGAGGTGAGGGAGAGAGGAGAAAAAAAAAGACTGTAAACTTGGAAGATAAAGTAAATGGTGGTTACTGATAGATATAGTGAAATCAGAAGGAAGAAAAGTATTTTTTGGGGGGGAAAGATGATAAGCTTTGTATGAGACAATGAGTTTGAAGGACATTCAGGCAGGGGGGAAAGAACAAGCATTTATTAAGCACCTATTATATGCTCACTATACTAAACCCTTTACAAATACCAATTCATTTGATCCTCACAATAACCCTGGGAGATAATTGCCATTTTTATCCTCATTTTACAGTTGAAAAAATAAAGGCAAACAGTGGTTAAGTCATTGAGTGACACACATCTAATGGATATCTGAGGCCAGATTTGGACCCAGATCTTGTTGACTTTAGGCCCAATATTTTATCCACTGTACCCCTTAGATGTCTATGTTGGAGGCATTTTGTATTCAAGTAGAAATGTGGGTCTAGGCTTGGAGAAAGATGTCTAGATATATTGATTTGTTTGTCAATAGAGTCAAGCACTGCAGAAATGTCAAGGAGAATGAGGATTTTAGAAGTTATGACTTTTCCTTATCATGAAACAAAAGAATGTCACTGCCAGGTTTTTTGACCTGATGTCAGGGTAAAGAGTCAAAAATAACTAAGTTCAAAATTGAGCTCTTTACTTGAGCTATGTAAACCTAGGTGAGTAACTTAACTTCTGTTTAGTTCAGTTTCTTTAACTGTAAAATGGGGATAATAATAGTATCTACAGCCCAGAGTTTTTGTGAGGATGAAATGAAATAACACATATAAAATGCTACATTTTAATGCCTGGTATGTAGTAGACACTTAATAAATGCTTATTTCTTTTCTTCCCCTTGGTATTCTTTCCATCACACCACTTTATCCCTCATTTGTATAGTGCCTATAGAACTACAAACTTTATTTTAGTTAGGACTTACAGAACTTAGCACATCCATGTGGGTAATTTCGTAATTTTTAGGTTAACAATTTTAATGTGTGTGTATATATGTATATGTATGTGTATATATATACATATATATGTGTATTTGTGTACACACATATTTTACATATATGCATATATGTAAGTATACACATTATACACACACACACACACATATATATATATATATATATATATATATATATATTTGTGTATGTTTATAAATATATGTTTTTAAACAGCCAATGGAGTACAGAGAAAGAAGGAAACCTTTGTCCACTAGTGCTGGTAAATTAAAAGGAGCAGTTTCAGTTAAGATTTAATGGGAATGAAGGGGGAAAAAACCAAATGACCTTATTAGAAACATCTAGCAGGAGCAGTCACTGAGGCCTAATTTAGACCAGCTGAAGAGGTTTTCCAGATACAAATGAAATTAAAATTTCTGAATTCTGTCCCTTACATCACCCGAGAATTTGCCTAGGCTCAATAGGTTTTTAATTGCTTCCCTATTCTTTTTACATGAGGAGAATATTGATAAGAAGGTTAGGTATCATTGTAAATCACCTACTTTTAGATTCCTTATGAAAACCTAGGACAAAAGCTACCATTGATTATGATACCATTGTATCCCAATCTATTTCAAAGATGTAGTTTGACAAATGCTGCTGAGAGTGTCTGTTTTTCAAATGATTTAGCTATTGCAGTTGCTTGCAACATGAAAAAAGGTAATAAGTCATTATAAAAGGGAAGACTCTTTTTCTTTCCCAGGGTATTATGTATCATATTTGGACAGTTAGAACTTCCTCTTATTATTTATTTATGTCAACATAAATTATTTTCCTCAAAATGAACCCCAGTCACTAAACTCTGGCCTGTAGGAAGCAGAGTTTGTGCTCTTTAGAAGAGGTGTGGATTTCTAACTGCCTTCTTGAATATTGAAAAATCAGAGAACAAACATTTCTAGTGTTTGCAATCAATACAAAGTTCAGTAACTCCTTGGGATTTTTTAACTCTGGAATGAGGTGTAGTCTTTGGAGAATTAAGGGGAGTTGGAGTCTTTCTCTACTATCTATCTGAAACCCAAGATGAGCTTCAAGAGCAAGTCACCTTCATTACAGGTTTCTGAAGAAGGGCTTTGGTTAAATGAGTGACAATTCCAAAGGGTAGAATCCATGATTTGTTACAAGGGTTAACAGACCTGTGCTTCTGAGTCTTTCCTTCCATAAGACTCAGCAAATTGCATTAACCCTTACTTTGATAATCATACCCTAGAAAAAGTCACATGAAGAACTAAGACTCATGGGGCAGCTAGGTGGCACAGTGGATAGAGCACCAGCCCTGAAGTCAGGAGGACCTGAGTTCAAATCTGGTCTCAGACACTTAACATGCCCTAGCTGTGTGACCCTGGGCAAGTCACTTAACCTCAATTGCCTCAGCAAAAAAAAGCTAAAAAAAAAAAAAAAAAAAAAAAGAACTAAGACTCATTCTGTCCTTGATTTCCCCTGATGAGGCAGAATAATAATTATTGTGAGAATGATGGCAGATTATTTCCATAAGGGCTCACTTTCCATCAAACTCTTAGCTAAAACAATGAGCTGTATTCCACTTTTGTTGCCATACTCATCCATTAGCAGGGCCTGTGCAAAGATCTAGCTTCTAATGATGACAAATGCAAATTGATAATGGAAACAATCCATATTGGGGTACTCAGTGTTGCCAGGATGTAGAAGAAAAGATAGGTAAAGAGTCTCTTCATTAGAAAGAAACGGATTATCATCTCTGTTTATCTATGGTGGTATTAGAGATGGCGAAGTAGGAAAACACTGGTAAAGTGAAATTAGGGCATTTAGGGTTAGATAGAAGAGAATCCAGCAGGTAGAAAAGTACTTGTATTTTTCCTCAAGTTTCTTCTATTTTAATCAGAAAATAAGATTTTGTTGTTGCTAATTAACAGCCTGAGATAATGTTAAATCAGATATATTCAACTTTATCTACTAGAGTTACTCATATTTCATCAGTGAAAAAGCAAAAGCATTGGCAAATGAAAATGTGCACATGGATTGTGTGTGTGTATGTGACAATGATTATAAATAATCATAAACATGTTAGCCCAAAAGCATTGATTAGTTACTTAGCATACACCAAACACTGTGCTAATTGCTGGATTTATAATGAAAGACAAAATTACATAGTTTCTGCCTTCAAGGAGCATACATTCTTAAGACAGTAGATATTATCCTCATTATATCTTTCCCATATATAGAGAGCTATCTTAAAAACTTTTCTGAATAGTTTTGTCTACTTACAAAAGAAAATAAGAGAGACTAAGGATTACATAGTACAGGGATACCTTGGGAATATTGCAGATTTAGTTCCAGAGCCCCACAGTAAAGCAAATATCACAACAAAATGAGTCATATGAATTTTTTTTGTTTTCCTAGTTCATATAAAAGTTTTATTCACACTATAATGTAGTCCATTAAGTATTCAATAGAATTATACCTTTAAATATTTTATTATATTATATATTTTACACATTACATTATATTTATTAATTAAAATATACTTTATTGATAAAAACATTCTAACTATAATATGAATTTTCAGCGAATTGGAATCTTTTTCTTGCTAGAGGGTCTTGCCTTAATGTTGATAAATGCTAACTAGTCAGGGGTGTGGTTGCTGAAGATTGGGGAGACAGGCAATTTCTTAAAGTAAATCAGCAATGAATTTTGCCATATCAATAAATATTTCCTTTCACTTGAACATGTAGAACCCATTGTAGGGCTATTGTAATTGGCCTAATTTAAATGTTATTGTGACTCAGGGAGAAGGGAGACCTAAGAAGAGCCAAAGAGATGAATGGCTAGTTGATGGATCAGTCAGAATACACAGAACATTTACTGATTAAATTTGCCATCTTACATGGGCACAGTTCTTGATACTCCAAAACAATTACAGTAATAACATAAAAGATCACTGATCACAGGTCACCATAACAGATATAATAATAATGAAATAGTTTAAGAATTACCTAAATGAGTCACAATGTGAGTACATGTTATTTGAAAAATTGTGCTGATAGACTTATTTGGTGGAGGGTTGCCATAAAACTTCAATTTGTAAAAAACTTAACCAAATGAAAACAACTCCCTCCTCCCCAAATTAAAATATCTGTGAAGCACAATAAAATGAGGTATTCCTGTATACTTTATATAAGGGTAAGTGAGACTGAGAGCTGTAGACCGTGTCTCTATGTTATATTTTTTAGTATTGTCCAACTCCTTATGACCCCATTTGTTGTTTTCTTGGCAAAGTTATTGAACTAGTTGCCATTTTCTTCTCTACCTAATTTTATAGATGAGAAAACAAGGCAAACAGGATTAAGTGACTTGCCCAAAGACACAAAGTTAGTGTCTGAGACCAGATTTCAATTCAGGAAGATGAATCTTCCTGACTCCAGACCAGCCACTGCGCCATTTAGCTTTCTCTTTATATCAGCCTACCTAGTGATCAAACAAGCAAGAATTATTCTAGTGACACAATTTCATCAAACCAATGAGCACAAGGTCTTACAATCGATAGACAGATATATTTTGAGAAGCTACAATTTGTCAAATGCTATGTTAACTGTAATTTATAAGGAGGTAAAATCCGGCAAAGCTCAATGAGATTGTAAGTGAACCCTACAAAGCAACTCACACATTATGGCTCTGAAGTTTTGAGACTAATTTTGTAAAGGACTAATAAGTCTACCATGCTTTCATATGATTGAATACCAAACCTTGCCATATAAGTTTGCTAAGAGTTTAGAACAAAGAGACATCAGTGAGCACCTCTGAACTTCAAAGAGGAGATAAAATAATCAGGTGATAAATGGTACCTAGAATTTGTAAAAACAAGCAAACAAACAAATCTAAATCAAAAACAAAAGCAAAACACCATAAAGAGAAAGGAGGCAGCATGTACCAGGCAAATCAAACCACTATTAACGACATCACCATTTTGACTAAAATTTTACTTCAGTCCTTATGGAGACAGCATGGCTCCCTGAACCCAAGAGCTTTGAAAACAGCAATACTTCCCACATTATCCTGGGACATTCTCCCAAGATTTAGCTTGATCATTGTTTCTATAGGTGGTACAGCCATATATGTTGAAGACCCAGAAAAGTGTCATCAATAATTTTGACACTGTTATATCGTTAAGCATCAGAAAAATCGATAGGATTTTTTTTCAGTTGAAATAGTATGAATAAGAAACTTTCATTATTATCTGTCCCCTAAAGACCACAGGACTTCTCTATCTAATTAGTAGCCGAAACCTTCCATGTATGTTATCTCCTTCATTGGAATGTTAACGATCTGTCTTTTTTCTTTTATCCTGACACTTAGCACGATGCTTCATACATAAGTGCTTAATAAATGTTTTATTAATTCAAATTGGTTAGGCACAGAGATTGAGGTAGATATTGTATATGAATAAATAGCAGGAACAAGGAGAAAGAATGAATACAGGTTTATACTATAGAAAGTGAAAAGACTGGACCAGCTCTCAATACAAATAATCATTACATAGTTAGTGGGAGCCAGACATTGAGACAGGTTTTAAGGATATAAATATGAGTGAAACAATCTTTACTTGCAAAGAGCTAACATTTCAGTGATGGAAATTGAGTATTTTAGGTAGTTTGGGAGGAAAGCTACATAGTTGGATAGCAATTAGAAAGATATTCTGTCAAAGGTAGCACTTAGACATACCTTGAAGGAAGAAGGAGGCCAGCCTGAGCAAAGGCTACTCTGAATGATGCATATTGGAAATTAATAGGAAATGAATATTTTTTCCTTTTACCAATAACTTGAGAAACAGCATAGCATACTGGAGGAAAGTTGACCCTTGTACTCATAAAGATGAGGATTCAAGTTCTGTTTCTAAAAGGTACCACATATGCAATCATTGGCAAGTTAAGTAATTTTTCAGCGACCCAGATAGCTGTCTTAAGAAAAGAAATTACAAGTGCAACCCTGGGCAAATTATTTAACTTCTGTCAGGCTCAGTTTTCTCATCTGTAAAATAAAGATAATACATTATTATGGTACATATTTCCATGGAATGTTATGAATATCAAGTAAGATAATAATATATGTAAAATTCTTTGTGCATCTTAAAATGCTATTACTAGGAGTTACTGGTCTCCATTAGTGGAGAGAATTTCCATGCTGGAAGTCCTTAAAGTATTTGCTGGTCTGGAAACAAATAATAATAATTCATATTTAAAAATATAATTATGAAGTTTACAATTGCTTTCCTCCCATCAACCCTGCAAGGTAGATAGTACAATTATTGTTCTTCCTATTTATAGAGTAGGAAGCAGAGGCAGAGATGTTAAGTGATTTGTCTAAGATTTGAAGTTATGTCTTTTCAATTTATGAGTCCAAGATTCTGTAGGACACTATGATACAAGGTAGTCAAGTTATTGAGATGCTTGAAAGTCAGGCAGAGGAAATTGGGTTTGGCACAATGACTAACACAGAGTTGCAATAGATTTTTTAATAGAAGACTTAGGCAATAATGGCAATATTTTAATTAACACAAAATTTCAATGGATGAATGCCCTCAATGTATTCATTGTTAAGTTACTATGGACTTGGACCCTACTGATTAACTTAGTAGAACATAGAAAAACTTATTAGAAAATCCTGGGAATGTTCTGTCAGTTTGCTCATTGAAACAAATAAATAGAATGAAATTTATGTTCCAATTTATTCAGTTCGAGCAGTATGAAGTGAGGATGTTCAGTATACAATTATGTATCATATAGACAAGAGAAAGAAACAGCCATATTCATTCACACAAATTAGCCCTGGTTTGTTTGCAGTAGAGACCATTTGTTACTCACTATGTTACTGAACTTGCCATATCAGAATATGCTTTTCCTGTAATTGATCTTTAATTTTTGTCCCCCTAATAGCAGTAATCTCTTTGTTATTTACTGCAACATCAACCCACCCTCTTTTACCTTGACTTGCAACTCATCATTGTGGGTTATAGAAACTCATTCTAGTGCAGATTAGCAATTTATAATTTACATTCTTGGGGAGTTGCCTGAGTCACTAAGAAATTGTGACAACTTGAGTCAAAAATATCTAAGTATCAGTATTTGAATCCAGATTCCTGATTCCAAGACTGGATTTCTTTCTATTATGCCAGCTACCTCTTTGTTCAAACTCTGCTATGATATTGTAGTACTATGTGCAAATGTCCTTAGTGAATATTCTTTTTTTCTTATAGACTAAAATTTTAGGGAATAGAAAATAGAATCATATTCATAATATTTTTTTCCTGAAGCTGTCTACATAGGAATGAAATGGTATTTCTAAATAGACTTCCATTTATACAACAAAAAGAAAACATATGAAATATTGTCTTAAATATTAAAATTTAAGAGGAAAATAACTTCTGCATAGAAATACATAAAAAAATCAGGATCATTTGTCTTTTTACTGGCTATATTCTGGGAAGATACACAGTACTCATGAGGCAAATGGTAAATTACATCATCTACCTTATTCAGAACAGAGACAAATAAAGTGATGGAATTTTAGAGTGCCTGTAAAACAGTGCCATCATTGGCTACATGAATCCCACCTGGACTGTAGGTCCAAGACACTAGACTGACTAAATGTAAATAAATATTATTTATGCTCAGTATTTTGTGTGTGCATCAGCTCCCTCTATTCTGGATTAAAAATGGAAGCTCATGCCATTAATCATTTTCTCTCTTTTCAGGCTTGTTGCATATATCTCCCCACTGTATATTCTCCATTGCAGAAAAAGTTTTGTAATTTTGCTAAACTTGACATTCTATTTCTTGCATTTTTACATTTACTCAAGTAATTCATCCAAGTATGAAATTTTGTTCTTTTTCAGTAGTCTGACTTTTTGTGACCTCATTTGGGATTCTCTTGGCAAAGACATTGAAGTTTGCCATTTCCTTCTTCAGCTCATTCTACAGATGGGGAAATTGATGCAAACAGGCTTAAATTACTTGCTCAGAGTCACAAAGCTAATAAGGGACTGAAGCCAGATTTGAACTCAGGGAAGTGAATCTTCCTGACTTCAGGCCCACCCCTCTGTGCACCTCAATGCCCCCAAACTGGATTAACTCATTCCTATGTCTGGCTTCTCAGATTTTTCTTCTGACAAAATTCAATTTAGGGATGCCTTCTACACAAAATCTTCAATGATTCCTCCAGGAGTTAGTGCTCAAATTATCTTCTTTTTACTTTTCTCTGTATGGATGGGTTGTATTCTATTCTTTCTTTATCTTTCCCTCTCAATCTCTGTCTCTCTCTGTCTCTGTCTTTTTCTCCTCCCTCAGCCCAGAATAGAATGTCCTTGAGGATTGAAATTATTTTTCTTTTTCTCTTCAAATTCCCTATTAGTACAATGCTTTGTGATAGGAATCAGGATAAGAAATCTGCTATTTCATTGGTATGGAAACTCACTGAAGAAGAAACTACTTTACTAATTCACCTTGAGGTTTTTTTTGTAGTTTGTAGTCTTAGGGTTCTAGAACAGCAACAAGTTTAAGTGACTTTCCCAGAATCACACAGCCAGTTTTTGTCTGAGGCAGGACTTTCTGGTCTTCTTGGGTCTGGAGGCTACTCTGCCTTGCACATAGTAAGTGATTAATAAATTTATATTGCATTTAACTAGTTTGAGTCTTGTAAAGTGAACACTGCACTTGTTAACACTTTTCAATTTTATCTACCATAGAATACAAACCAAAGACCCCTTTCTAGCCGTCTCTCACATTTCCCTTTCCACTCCTCTCTCATATACTCCTGCCTCATACACGTGAATGTATAAGTATATTCATGTGTAGTTCAATTATTTCTGATTCTTCATGACTTCATAGACTATAGGTATTCTTTTCTATCACACAAACATATGGAAAAATATATTAATGGTTATAATCCATAGGTAATCAGCCATATGCCAATATACATACATGCATGTGAATAAGTGTATAGACAACATATGTATATATATTTGCACAATACACACACACATACACAATTCACCCTTTTCTTCTTAAATAAAGAAAAATGTTGGGATTAATAAACATTATTTATGAAAGCTTATGTCATTGACATATGACATGTACATTTTTCATGGTACTTATAGTAGAAACTATATTATAATATTATAACCAATCAGAGGAACATTCTCTTTATGCCCTCTTCTACTCTTCCTTCATTCAAATTTACTTCTATATTAGTCATGTCACTCTCAAAAAGAAATAGGGGTCACTAACTATGCATAAGTTTTGCTGTTAGCCACACATTGACAGAAAAACCATATATTAATACTATCAATTTTATCACATTTTTATTTTGCTAAATAGCTTCCAAATACATTTTAATATGTTTCTGTGTGCCAGAGTGTTGTAGGCCACAGGTTTTTGATATCTGTATTCTGCATATTTGCAAAATATTTATAAATTTTTATATATTTATAAAATATTTATAAGCATTTAATAAATTTTTATAATTTATGAAATTTATAAATTTTACTTTAAATTATATGTATAGGATATATTTTTAACATTCTAAAAAATTGTCCCTCCCTTTCCTCCTTCAGAAGGTTAGCAATCATATGTAAGTTATACATGTGAAGTCATGCAAAACATTTCCACATTAGTCATGTTGTGAAAGAAAATATAGATAAAAAAGCCAAGAAAAATAAAAGAAAAACTTATTCTGTTTTCGTTCAGACTGCATCACATCTAACCAGATATGAATAGAATTTTTCATAAGTTCTTCAGAATTGTCTTAGATCATCATATTGCTGAGAATAGCTAATTTATTCACAGTTGATCATCATACAATATTGCTATTATTATAAATATTGTTCTTCTGGTTCTACTTATTTCACTTTTGATCAGTTCATTTAAGTCTTTCCAGGTTTTTCTGATCCCATCCTGCTTGATATTTATTATAGCCCAGTAATATTCCATTATAAATATATGCAACATTACCCACACATTATGCAAATAAAATTTTTAAAAAATATATATGCAACAACTTGTTTAGTCAATTGATGGACATCTTAATTTCTAGTTCTTTTCCACCACTAAAAGAGATACCTTTTATACATAGAAGTATTTTTCCTTTTTTTACATCTTTGGAATATGGATGAATTGGGATATAATACCACTGGTAATGAATGGTCTTGCTTGATCAAAGGATATGTATAATTTTATGACATTTTGGGCATAGTTTCAAGTTGCTCTGTAGCAGGGCTTCTTAAACTTTCCCCACTTGTTATCCCTTTTCACTTATGAAATTTTTATGTGAACCTGGGTATATAGATATGTAAAATTGATATATAAATCAAACATATACTGATAACATAATTTCACAATCTCCAAATTCAATTATGTGACCCCATGTAAATTACAACTCACAATTTAAGAAGCTTTGCTCTACAGAATAGTTGAATCACTAACAGTGCATTATTCTCAAATTTCCCACTTTGCTTCCAATCATTGTCATTTTCTTTTTTTCTCATATTACTTTTTCTAAGTGGTATGGTGTGGTAGCTCATGGTTTTAATTTGCATTTCTCTAATCAGTAGTGATGTAGCACATTTTTTAATATGACTAAAGATAGCTTAATTTCAAATGAAAATTCCCTCTTCATAACTTTTGACCATTTATCAGTGAGAAAATACTTTTATTTCTACTAATTTGACTTTTTTCTCTAT
>JAJPUD010011650.1:40374-53520 GCA_023553655.1 Myrmecobius fasciatus
TTTTTTGTACAGCATTTTTAGAGATAATTTTTGGGGATTTGGAAAGTTTCAGTTCTTCTAACATAGAATGATCTAGGAAGAAAGAAGTGTATTCACTACTCTTGGCCTATGTTCTGGTTGGTGAGTGATGACAAGCACTATTTTCCATCCAGGAATTGTGACCAGGGTCTGAACTGAGACCCAGAACTGCAACCTAGATCCTAGTATGGGCAATGCAACAGAATTCTGCCCCTGGTGGCAACAAAGGGATCCATGAAATCTCCTTCTGATCCCCTAATATCTGTGTGCTGAGGGGTTCAAAAACTACCAGTAATGCCACTGATTCAATTGCCCTTAAGACCTTTTGCTGCTTTTCTGGGATATGATCTTCAATGAACTGTGTTCCATTCTCATCCTTGTGTAACAGACTTTTCTTTCTGACCTTCTAAATAGTCTTGGCCTGGCAAATTGTTTCACTGATCCTTTGTGGGTTCTGTCACTCCAGAATTTGTTTTGAGGCATTATTCAAAAATTTTTGGAGGGAGATATTTTTAAAAGATGAATAATTGAATCAATCAATCAACAACCAGATATTAAGTACTTAATATGTGTCAAGCACTGTCTTAAAATCTAGAGTGAAAGATGAAAAGGACATAGGGGGCTTAGGATGGGAACATTATGATAATGTTTGTGTGAATACTGAAAAATCCTGTTGAATGAAGTATAGAAAAGAAAATGTTTCTAAGGCTAATTCAAGCATTTTTGCTCCTTTTAAATTTAATGCCCTATGTTAAGAGTAATAGATCAAAGGCAAGGGAAAAACTGATCCCTTCCCTCAAGCTTCCTTTCTACTGGGGGTAATGGCAGTAAATGTTTATTTTTTGTTCTTTTTTCTTTTTTGCATTTTACAGAGCTCAATATCTTTTAGTTAATATATATTATTTTGAGTTCACTTTAGAGCCTGTTACTCATCTAGTTAGAAGGAAGGGTAAAATTAATAGAGCCTTCAGATCTCTTCCTGAAATAGTAACCAGAGCTGGGAATTACTGAAAATGATGGTGGTCTGTTTGGATTAGTGGAAAGTACCCTGAACTTAGGTTGAAATCTTAGCTCCATTATGAATTAATTTTTATGATGTAAATTGATCATATGGTTTCTCTGAGTCTCAGTTTCTTTATATATAAAGTAGGAGTATACCTGCCGAACATGGTTGTGGTAAGGAGCAAAGAAATCATTTAAGCCAAGCAAGGTATAACTTAAAATTTTTAAACATCTGAATTTTTATTATTATGTTACCTTTTAAAATGTGTTTTATATTTTTCCAATTTCATGCAAAAACAATTTAAGCATAATTTTTTTTGAATTCTAAATTCTTTCCCTCTTTACCCATCTCACTCCTTGGGATGGTAAGCAATTTGATAAAGGTTATACATGTGTAATCCTGAAAACCATATAGTGACATTATTCATATTTGGAAAGAAAGCACAGACCAAAAAGAACCAAAGAAAGTAAAAAAAAAATAGCATGTTTTGATATGTACTCAGACAGCATCAATTCTTTCTTTGGAATAGGTAGATAACATTTTTCATGATAAATACTTTGGAATTGTCTTGGATCATTGTATTGCTGAGAACAACTAAGTCATTCACACTTGATCATTATATATTATACTGCTTTTTACACTTAAAAAATCTCAGTTTCTACAGCTCTTCCTCCTGAATTTGGGACACAGGCAGTTACCAAAGCAATATTCATATGATAATTTCCATGGCATTATACTTAGTGTTGTCCCTGGAGTTTCCAGACCATTCATTCCAATTAGACTCATCTCTATTTTGAATTCTACAGCCACACAGATCCTTGTAAATTTTTTTTAATCAATCTGGTAGACAAGCATTTATTAAGCACTTCTATATGTCAGACATTCAGTCCTTCTGATAGAGCTCCAGTGAAAGGATTTGTGCATTTTCTAGGGAAAAAAGCAATATTAATTCCCAAATATTATGGCCATTTCCTTTGAAGATGAGAAACTTAAAAAAAAATCAGTCAAAATTTCAAAAAGAGGATCAGAAATGGAACTATAATCCCGAGATTCTATAAAAAACTTATTTACTAGCTGTTCCCTGAAGTTGGCTTTTTGTTTCCTCCCTGTGTTCTCCAAATTTAACTTGCTAATGAAATGTTCAAACTGTTTTTGCTTATTTGGAAGTGTAATCAAGGCAACTGATAGTTATGGATCTTGGCTGCTCCTGTAGATGAACTGGATCTGACCACATGAATGTTACTATTAGAAACGTGCTTTGCTTGTAAAATGATGGGAAGTGGGAAGTATTATTTATTCCTAAAGTCTTTTCCAGTTGAACATTATATGCTGCTCTAATTCTCTTTAGAAACACAGCTAAAGTCTTAATTGCACACACCACTAACTTAAACTCATTTCCTGAAAGTACATATATCTATGGAAAAATTACCACTGTTTTATGAGTTTTGTATTTAATGACTATTAAGTTGTTGACTAGCCTTGCATCATTGAATCAAGCACATTTCCTTTTAAAATTATTTCCCATATGACTTGGTTATTATCTTAGGCATCACTGACAGTCCTTTTGGACTCTCTATCCATCTGGAGCTCAGTCGGAAATCACTGGGGCAAGCAATTCTATCCCTCAGCTGTCCCAAGAGCATACTAAACAGAATGGGCTATCTTCTTGTGTGTGTTCTGGCAAGAGATTATCAAAATAAATTAAAATCAAAATTGTCTTCCAGATATGAATCATGTAGACAATATGTTCTTATTTTTAAAAGTGTTTAAATATATTAATATAAAATATTATTAATGAAGTAATTAATTTGGACTTGCTTTTGTTTTAAAGACTCATGGGATCCTCCTCTGAGACTAGCAATTTGGTCTTCTAATTTCCCTTACAGACGCAGAGAATATGAATGTATTGGAACTGCATCTTTCTGTGTGTGTATTTGTGTGTGTGTGTGTCTTCCCCTCGCATATCTTCCTGTAGTTCCTCAAATTTCTTGCCATGTGCTACCCTGTCACATGACTAAATACCCTGAAGAGCTCTATATCTATGTACCATTGAATATAATTAATAAGGTTAGAAAAAAATCAATTTTCCACATTTCTCAGTATCGTCTAATGTCTTAATTTTTTAAAAAGAATCAACCAGGAAAAATAATTTACATGTTTTCTGCTGGCTGGTGACTGAAGAAAAAATACTCTGAAGAATGTTGAGTTTTTTATTTGTTTTTTCTTCTAAAAACTGAACCAATCTCCTTAAACTGAATGTTTTACTTATTTTTTCCTATGAAAAACATTTTGATCTAACCATTTTTTTCCTTTCTCCACTTCTCTGAAAATGAAGCCAATGTGTGTTAGTCCCTCAGTCATAGAAATAAGTAGCAGGTGTACATTTGACTGATTATTAGTATTCAGCAAAGGTAGGATGCCTTATGAATTAGAGGAGAAGAAATATGTGATTCAAGATGCTTGCTAGACATGTGTCCAAGTTACTCTAGGATTTAGAAGTCATAGAGAGTAGCAGAAATCAAAAAATAGTGGGCTTAGATTTGTCAGCTAGCTGATGGTGAGCACAATGGATAGAGCACTGGACCTGTAATCAGCAAGACCTGAGTTGAAATATGTTCTCAGACACTAACTGGGCATTATATTGGGCAAGTCACTTAACTTCTGTTTGCTTCAGCTTGCTTAACTATAAAATGGAGCTAATATTAGGACATATTTCTCAGAACTGTTGGAGTGTCAACTAAGATAGTTTATATACATATATATCTATATCTATTTATAGCTATATCAATATTTATAAACAAAACAAAATTACTTTATACACTGCCTGGCACATGGCAGTTATATATACTCATTCTGTGTTTCTTCCTCCAAGATTAAAAAAAAGTCCTTTTCATGATTCTGGAAATTGAAGTGTAGGAATCAACCCTTTCCTCCAGTTTTTCCCCTTTTTTGACTTGACAATAGGAGGGATAGTTGATGACTGAAAGTCTGTGGAGAGTCTATGATGAGGAAGGGACATGAAACTTTAATTGTACTTAGAAACAGGATTAGAAGGAAAATGGTCAAGAAGTACAGATGTAATAATATTTTCCTTCCTAGTTCCCTATGTACAATCTTAGTAATTTTCTAGGAAACAGGAAGGACTCTCCATCCTAACCTGGTGGGTAGGAGTGAAATGGGGTAGAACCATGAGCATCTTGATCCCAAGAAATCCTGAGGAGAGAGGGGAAGAGGTACTTAATTAGCTATCTTAGTATACAACCTAGAAGGAAAAAGAACTTCTTCTATATAAATAAGGTGAATGGAAAACTGAAAGCATGTTCATATAACACTGCCATATCAAAATTCATGACCAGCAATTTAAAAAATATATTAGGATGATGAGATAATATATTAGGATGATGAGATAATCATGAATAAATTATCATTGGTGACATGAGCCAAATTACAAAAGGATCCTTACATTCATATATCCTTTTAAAGTTTCTAAAAATTTGTTTATGTAGAGAGTTGATTGGGTGAGTTTCTTTCTAGCTCCTTGCAATATCTTTTCATTGGTGTGATAGTCCTGAAATATTTTGGGGGGGTTTTAATTTTGGGGTCTCTTTCAGGAGGTGATCAATGAATTCTTTTAATGGTGATTTTGCCTTCTGATTCTAAAATATCAGGGCAGTTTTCTTTCAAGATTTCCTGGAAGACAGTGTTTAGATTCTTTTTTTTATTGTGGCTTTCAGGGAGTCCAATAATTCTTAGATTGTCTCTCCTAGACCTATTTTCCAAATCGGTTGTTTTTCCTAGGAGATATTTCATATTTTCTTCTATTTTTTCATTTTTTTTTTGTTTTTGTTTAACTGATTCTTGAAGTCATTCACTTCCATTTGTTCCATTCTAATTTTTAATGTATTATTTTCTTTGGTTACCTTTTTTAGCTCCTTTTGTAATTGGCCAATTTCTTCATTGCATACTTTTTCCATTTCACCAATTTTGTTTTTCAGTGAATTAGTGTCTTTTTCATATTTCTTTTGCAGGGCATTATATCCTTCTTGCACTGACCCCATTTCATTTCCCCATTTTTATTCTAAGTCTCTTTTGAGATTCTTTATGAAATCTTCCAGGAAAGCCTTGTGAAATGGGGACCAGCTCATTTCCGCTTTTGTGGGTTCCTCTGGTGTTGCTTTCCCTTTACGAACCTCAGGATCTGGGGTCTGCCCTTCTTTCTCTCCATAAAAGCTGTCTATGGTGAGAGCTCTCTTCTGTTTCTTACTAATTTTTTTTAGAATTTGAGGTCTGTTTAAAGTGAGGACCAGCAGCTGCTTCAATTTGCCCTGGGGCAGTTCAATTGATTGACTAAGGTGCTGGGCTGTCTGGGCTAGGTCCGGCATTCTCAGTGGCTTTAAATCTACCTTTTACTAAAGGTAGATCTGTCAGAGCACCTGCCAGCAAGCAGATCAAAGTGTCCCAAGTGTCTCCCAGGGGCTTCCCAGGTGCTTAGAATCCACCAAGCTCTGTCCCAGCTCCAGTCTCCTGCTCTGGCTGCATGCTGCTGCCTGAGTGTGGCAAACTGCCTGATCCCCTGCTTGTCTGAAACTCCAGAGTTCTTCCAAGGTAACTTTGGTGGAAATGTGCTGTACTCCAAGTATTGGGGGAGCTTTCACTCCAGGACCAGTTCAGAGGCTTAATCTGCTGATGGTTTGAGAGAAGATCAGAGGAGGTCACAGAGAGTCGTATCTGCACTCCGCCATCTTGGCTCTGCCTCCTGATTAGCTGAGTTTCTGAGAATTCTTGAGGGATGTCTTTCTAATAGCTCTAAGTTGGACTGTATGGGATCTAGTCTTTTATCAAGAGAAGGAATATCTTGAACCAAATGCTTTTTTTTCCCAAAAGGAACATTTATTTAAGAGAAAAGGATATAGACAGAATAAAGAGGTAAAATAGACACCAGGAGTGGTTGACATGAAATAGATTTTGAAGAGCAATAGGGTTACCAAGGAAAGAAATTTGGAAGAATCCATTAAAGGAATATGACATGAAGCTTGAATATGCCATTGATTGGCAGTTAAATCTACAGAGGAATTTAGCAGACTAAGAAAAATTAGCTATAGTAAGGAGAAAGACACCATTAAAGGGGAGATGCTATAAGGAAGGAAAGAGTAGCTCATATAAGGCTTAGTCCTGAAAAGGATTTAGTTCAAATGCTTTTTTTTCTCTTTTGAGAGGGAAGAGTATAATTCCTGGTGGTAAGAAGGGCAATAATATTGGCCTTTTTTTATTTCCCCATTGATTTTTTTTCTTTTTTTTTCTTTGCATAACATAAGTATGGGTAGTTCCTCAGCATTGATCTTTACAAAGCTTTCGTTACAAATTTTACCCCCAGTCCCCACCCCTCCCCTAGATGGTGGGATGTCCACTAGATGTTAATTATGTTAAAATACTTGACAAATCAAATATATGTATACATATTTCCACACTTATCATTGCTGTGCAAGAAAAATCGTATCTACAAGAAAGAAAAATCAGATAAAGAAAATACAATGCAAGCAAACATCAATCGAGAGCATGAAAATGTTATGTTGTGGTCCACATTTCACATCCCTCTCTCTGGGTGTATATGGCTTTCTTCAGTGAATAATTGGAACTGGTTTGAGACAATTCTTTGTTCCATGTCCATCAGAGTTGATCACCATATGTTATTGTTGTTACTATGTATAATGATCTTCTGGTTCTGTTCGTTTCACTCAGCATCAGTTCATGCAAGTCTCTCCAGGCCTCTCTGAAATCGTCCTGCTGGTCGTTTCTTACAAAACAATATTATTACATAATATTCATAAATCATAATTTATTCAGCCATTCTCCAATTGAAGGGCATCCATTCAGTTTCCAGTTTCTAGCCAGTACAAAAAGGGCTGCTAAAAACACGCTTGCACATGTGGGGCCCTTTCCTTCCTTTATGATTTCTTTGGCATATAAGCCCAATAGAAATGTTGCTGGGTCAAAGGGCATGCACAGTTTGACAACTTTTTGAGCCTAGCTCCAAATTGCTCTCCAGAATGGCTATCCGTTCACAGCTCCACCAACAATGCATCAGTGTCTCAGCCTTCCCACATCCCCTCCCACATTCATCATTATCTTTTCCTGTCATTTTAGCCAATCTGACAGGTATGTAGTGGTACATCAGGGTTGTCTTAATTTGCATTTCTCTGATCAATAGTGATTTGGAGCACCTTTTCATATGACTACAAATAGTTTCAATTTCTTCATCTGAAAATTGTCTGTTCATATCCCTTGACCACTTATATAGTGAAGGGTGGCTTGAATTCTTATATATATGAGACAATTCTCCATATATTTTAGAGATGAGACCTTTATCAGAACCCTTAAATGTAAAGATGATTTCCCAACGTATTGCTTCCCTCCTAATCTTGGCTGCATTGGTTTTGTTTGTACAAAAACTTTTTAACTTAATATAGTCAAATTTATCTATCTGGTGTTCAATTAAGAGTTCCAGTTCTTCTCTGGACATAAATTTATTCCATCTCCATAGGTCTGAGAGGTAAACTATAATACATTCCTTTAATTTACTTATAATATCCCTCTTTATATCCAGATCATGAACCCATTTAGATCTTATCTTGGTATGTGCTGTTAGATGTGGGTCAAACCCTAATTTCTTCCACACTAGTTTCTAATTTTCCAAGCAGTTTTTGTCAAATAGTGAGTACTTATCCCAGAAGCTAGGGTCTTTGGGTTTATCAAAAACTAAATTGCTATAGTTATTGCCTAGATTGTCCTGTGATGCTATCCTATGCCACTGATTTCCTTTTCATTGGAGGAAAGTTCTCCCTTATCATTTTTGAGACTAACAATTTGATTTTCCTCTTTCTGTTTTCTAATCAAATTAACTAAAGGCTTATCTATTTTGTTGGGTTTTTTTTCATAAAACCAACTCTTAGTTTTATTTATTAATTCAATAGTTTTCTTATATTCAATTTTATTAATATCCCCTTTTATTTTCAGAATTTCCAATTTAATTGAGGGTTTTTAATTTGGTCTTTTTCTACCTTTTTTAATTGTAAGCCCAATTCATTGATCTTCTCTTTCTCTGTTTTATGCAAGTAAGCATCTAGAGATATAAAATTACCCCTTATAACCTCTTTGGCCGTATCCCACAAATTTTGGTATGTTGTCTCATTATTGTCTTTCTCCTGGATGAAATTATCAATTGTGTCTATAATTTGCTCTTTCACCCATTCATTCTTCAGGATTAGATTATTTAATTTCCAATTAACTTGTTGTCTGTTTTCTCCTGGCCTTATATTACATGTGAGTTTTATTGCATCATGATCTGAAAAGGATTCATTTACTATTTTTGCTTTTCTGCATTTGATTTTGAGGTTTTTATGCCCTAACACATGATCAATTTTCATATAAGTTCCATGAACCCCTGAGAAAAGAGTATACTCCCTTCTATCACCATTCAATTTCCTCCAGAGATCTATCATACCTAACTTTATTAGCCTTTTGTTTACCTCCCTAACTTATTTCTTATTTATTTTGTGATTTGATATCTGAGAGAGCAAGATTGATATCCCTCACTAGTATCGTTTTACTGTCTATTTCTTCTTGCATCTCTGTTAGTTTCTGCTCTAGGAATTTGGATGCTATACCACTTGGTGCATATATGTTTAGTATTGATACCACTTCATTGTCTGTGGTCCCCTTTATTAAAATATAGTTTCCTTCCCTATCTCTTTTAGTTAGATCTATTTTTGCTTTTACTTGATCTGAGATAAGGATTGCTACCCCTGCCTTTCTTTGTTCACCTGAAGCATAAAAGATTCTGCTCCAGCCCTTTACCTTCACTCTGTATGCATCTCTATGTTTTAAATGTGTTTCTTGTAAACAACATATTGTAGGATTCTGGCTTTTAATCCAGTCTGTTACCCTCTTCTGTTTTATGGAAGAGTTCATCCCATTCACATTCACAGTTAAAACAACTATATCTGTATTTCCTACCATGTTATTTACCCAGAGTTATGATTTTCTCATCCCTTTCCCCTCTCTCCCTTCCCGCCTCTCCAGTACTTTATTTTTGATGACCACCTCCTTCCAACAGTCCTCCCTCCCTTTAGACGCCCTCCCTCTCCTTTACACTTTTCCCCTAATCCTTCTATTATTCTATCCCTTTCCTTTCCTCCTTCTCTCCCACCTTCCCACAAGGAGGGTCAGGCCTTTCTTTGAAGCCAAATGTGTCTGATATACTCTCTTAGAGCCCAAACTAATGAGAGTATGGTTTACACAATACTCATCTCCCTCCCTTCCTTCCCTCAATTATATTAGATCTTATATGTCTCTTCATGAGATTTTGCCTTATTTTATCTCCTTTTTTAAACTCCATTTTGCCTCCTTTCCCCTTCTTTTTTTTCAGTATGATATCCATTCCATCTCTAATTTCTTTTCCACTATTATCAAAGTAAAATCAAATTATATCCCCATTCTTTAAGGATACCCATAGTAGAAATATAGTTCTCAAAATTTTTTTCCTTTTTACCTTTTTATGTTTCTCTTGAGTTTTGTATTTGGAGGTCACATTTTTTGTTCAGATCTGGTCTTTTCATTAGAAATAGGTGAAATTCTCCTGTATCATTGAATTACCATTTTCTTCCCCGGAAGATAATGCTCATTCTAGCTGGATAACTTATTCTTGGCTGTAATCAAAGTTCTTTTGCCTTTTTGAATATCTGATTCTAAGCCCTTTGATCCTTTAATGTGGAAGCTGACAGATCTTGTGTAATTTTAATTACAGTTCCTCAGTATTTGAACTGTTTCTTTCTAGCTGCTTGCAATATCTTTTCCTTGGTGTGATAGTCCTGAAATTTGGCCACGATATTCTTTGGGGTATTAATTTTGGGTTTCTTTTGGGAGGTGATCGGTGAATTCTTTCAGTGCCAATTTTGCCTTCTGATTCTAAAACATCAGGGCAATTCTTTTTCATCATTTCCTGGAAGATAGCTTCAAAGTTCTCTTTTTCATTGTGGCTTTCAGAAATCCAATAATCCTTAGATTGTCTCCTCTGGATCTGTTTTCCCAGTCAGTTGTCTTTCCTAGGAGATATTTCATATTTTCTTCTATTTTTTCATTTTTTTGTTTTTGTTTGACTGATTCTTGAAGTCTTATTGAGTCATTTACTTTTATTTGTTCAATTTTAATTTTTAAAGTATTATTTCCTTCAGTTATTTTTTTTAGCTCCTTTTGTAACTGGGCCAATTGAATTTGTTTGGTTCAATGCAATCTTTTTCTATTTTGCCAGTTTTGTTTTTCATTTATTGTTGTCTTTTTCCAATTCGCCATTTTTATTTTCCAGTGAATTGATGATTTTTTCTAATTGACCGTTTTTATTTTTCAGTGAATTGTTGTTTTTTTCCAATTCACCAGGCTTTTTTTCCAGTTCTTCACATCTCTGTTGTAGGGCATTATTTTCTTCTTGCACTGATCTCAATACATTTCCCCATTTTTCTTCCAACTCTCTTTTGAGATTCTTTATGCAATCTTCCAGGAAAGCCTTGCAAAATGGGGACCAGCTCTTGTCCGCCTTTGTGGCTTCGTTTGGAGTTACTTTCCCTTTAGGAACCTCAGGATCTGGGGTCTGCTCTTCTTTCTCTCCGTAAAAGCTGTCTATGGTGAGAGCTCTCTTCTGCTTCTTGCTCATGTTTTTGAGCTGAGGTCTGATTCAGAGCAGGGAATTCTGCAGCATTTTCAATTTGCCCTGGGGCAGTTCGCGGAGTTGACTTCAGGTGTGGGGCTGGTAGGGCTAGATCTGCACTAGGACCACACTTTCAGCTGCTCTCAATCCACCCTTTACCAAAGGCAGATCTGCCAAAGTACCTGCCCGCAAGCAGAGCAAAGTGGCCCAAGCGTCTCCCAGGGGCTTCCTGGGTGCCTAAAATCCGCTGGTCTGTCCCAGCCCTGTTTTCCACCCTGGGCGCACTGGTGTCTGAAAGCAACCAGCTGCTGATCCCCTGTGTGTCTGAAACTGACCTCCTCTGGATTTCTTTCAAAATAGATTTTCGATAGAAGTTCCTTGTAGTCCAAGTGTTTGGTGGCGCCCTCACTCCAGAACCAGTTTGGAGGCTCACTTTGTCTGAGTCCGAGGTAAGGTCTCAGAAGCTCACAGAGAACTCTGTCTGCAGTTCGCCATCTTGGCTCTGCCCCCCTTTCCACATTCTTTTATATATTTTCTAGCACCGTCACAATTAAAATTAGCTTATAAGTATCTGGAAATAAAACCCATTATAAAAGTATAATTACAGTATTATAAAAGTATAATAAAGTATAAATAATAATATAAAAAGTATAACTCATTATAAAAATAAATAAAGTTTTGGAGACCAAGAAATTCCCGAGAATAAGTGATGACAATTCACCAGGAAGCAATTTGGCAGAGGTGGGGAGCTTATGGGGGGTAAACGCATGGGCTCCCAAAGTAGTTGTAGACAAGAAAACTACACAATTTTGTCCTGATAGACCACTCCTTAAGTAGGTCAGTGAATCAGACAATTCTCCTGCTGCTCATGATTATATTTCACTTAGGGTAGCAGCCCCCTTCATTTACTTTGATTGACTTGCCAACACTGTTGGACATATTTCTTGGGACCTCTCTTCTCTCTGAACCTAACACTCAGAAGTATGGAGGCTTATTTTATCTAGGACATTTTCTGAATTTTATGATCCTTTCTTACCTTCTCTCTAGGAAAATGGCACTTCTATTGGCTTGGTGATCAGTGACTGCATATGCATTACAACTCTGAGTATTTTTACTTCTATTGAAACACCTTTTACCTAATATTTAGGTACTCCTAGTTATGTTATATGATGAAATTTCTCACAATAAACATTGGTTTGAGACATAATAAGTTTAAGACAGATAGACATTTTGGGTTGCTCTGTCTGTTGGAATCAATTTGTAGAAACTGGAGTTCCAAAGCATTGAAAGGCATGTCATTCAAATATAATCATATTTGAATATTTTCAACTGATGAAGCTAAGGTCTAAGCATGAATTGCTTGTAATAAAAGGTTAGTCAATATCTGAGGTAGAATTCAAACTCAAACAGAAGTATAAATCAAACACTCTCACTACCATATAACTATATTTTTCCACTTATTCTTACAGTCTTTACAACTTTCTTAATTTGTATAGAAAAAGTACAAGTGCTTAAAATTTTATTTTCATGGCACCTTGAACCAGAGGTTCTATGATTCTGGACAAGTCTGTATTTTGTCACTTGATTCTTAACCTCTTTCAATCACTGCATATTTTCTGTCTATAAAAATGTCCATTTAAAAAGATATTGTGAAAAAGAGAAAGAAAAAAAATCCACTGAAAAGGAATGGAGACTATATTGAGAGTGAGGGTTTTCTCATGGCGAGATTCTGAGAGAAATTAAGAATGGCAAAGTAGTAAATGAAAAAAAAAAAGTCAACTTTCTCCAAGTGTCTGGTCAACTTTATTATACTGTAGGGAATCAGCTATGCTCCAGATAGAAATCTGACCTTGGAATACTTACTCAAAGTCATTCTGAATCCTCTAAGGGTGACTGATTGCTAATATTTTTCTGTTGTACAATATATTTTCCCAACAACGCCAGCCAGTGCAACTTCAATTGGAAGTTTAAGATTACAAATTTCTTGGACTTCCAGGGGTGGAGCCAAGATGGAGGAGATCAGAAAGGAGTCTCTGTAACTTCCTCTAACCTTCCCTCAAACCAACAACATATGAAACCTCTAGACTGATTTTGAAGTAAAAAAAAATCCACAATATCTGGAGGACAACACATTTCTAGAAGAAGATACTCTGGAAGAACTTCAAAACCAGTCTGTCTTAACTGGGCAGGGGGGTGGTCTTCTGAGCCCAGACTGCAGCACAGGGAGACCAGGGCAGGGAGCTGGATCAGGGAGCTGGAACAAGAGTCAGAACAGGAGTTGGAGTGTTGTGCTTTTCACACACCTGGGAGTCTTCTGTGGGACTCTTGGCCAATCTGTCCTGATTGTAAGCAGGTGGTTTGGAGGATATCCATTTTATGGGGGGTAGATTGTGAATCACTGAACCCTTGAGGAGCATTGGACCTA
>JAJPUD010011651.1:0-15678 GCA_023553655.1 Myrmecobius fasciatus
ATTTTTTCATTCTTTTGAATTTGTTTGATTCTTGATGTCTCATGGAGTCATCACCTTCCACTCGAATTCTAACTTGTAAGTTGTTTTCCTCAGTTAGCTATTGTACTTTCTTTTTTGTTTGACCAATTGTACTTATTAAGGAGTTGGTTTTTTTTTTCCAGCCTCTTTTTTAAAATAATTTTCTTGCATCATCTCATTCTAAGCTCTTTTTCTCATAATTTTCTTGCATTACTCATTTTCCCAACTTTTCTTCTACTTCTCTTACGTGATTTTAAATTTGTTTTTGAATTATTCCATGAATTTATTTCTGAGCTTGAAAACACTTCCCATTTTTCTTTGGGGCTTTGATGTCCTTTTCTAATTTGCATCTTGATCTTCCCTGTCA
The DNA here is from genome assembly GCA_023553655.1 of Myrmecobius fasciatus. Classification (NCBI taxonomy): domain Eukaryota; kingdom Metazoa; phylum Chordata; class Mammalia; order Dasyuromorphia; family Myrmecobiidae; genus Myrmecobius; species Myrmecobius fasciatus. The sequence continues at coordinate 386 of JAJPUD010011651.1, forward strand.
TCATAATAACTTTCTATGGTCAGATTTTGTTGTTGTTGTTTCCTCATCTTTTGGGGGGGCAGGCATTTTTCCCTTCTTTTAAAACATCTGAGATGGAAGGGGCACTATCTTAGGCTTCTTGCCAGGGGCTGTAGACCAAGGCTGTTAACCTGGTGCTGCATTGGTCTTGCCCTAAGGTCCAAGGGCCTCATCAGGATTACCTTTGTGTCTGGTGCTATATTGAGTCAGTAGGATGGGGGAGGTGGCTGGTGCTGCCAAAGGCCATAAGGGCCTGGCATTTTACCTGGTATTGAGCTAGGGTCCTAGTGTTGGTATCTGGTGTGTGCTGAGGTTGGTGTAGAGTTTCTGTTTCTCTGGCATATACTGAAGCCCATGAAGGTCTCTCCTTTGGAGGTTATCTGTTTGCATGGGGCTCTGCTGACTCATGGGGAGCATTAAGAGCTGAAGTCTTCCATTTCCCTGGCTACACTGAGGTACATGATGAATCCTGGTGTTGGCATTTGCCTGCCTCACCAACTGGGGCTCAGGATGTACTGCTGGTTTGCTGAGGTGAGGCTTGCTGGGACACTCCCTGATCTGGTGAGACAGACCTTGCATGCCAATCTTTTAAATTTCTTCAGCTAAAAGATTGTTTTATCCTGTCTTTTTGCTATCTCTGCTCTTCCAGGACTTGTTTTGGGATGATATTTTATGTTTTTTTTGGAGATAAATATGAGATAGTTATGGTGATTTATACTTATTCTGCTCCTGGCTCTCTGAAGTTCCTTCTCTAAAAGACATTTTTATAGTGATTAAGGTGGGCCATTGTGAAGCAGAGATTATATAGTAAAATATTGTGAAGTAAGACAAAAAAGATGGGTCAGTGCCAGAATTTTTAGGGTCTTGAATGTCACTATGAAGCTTGAACTCTGTATTAGTATATATTTGTTCTAGCTCTCCAGGTTTTTATAGCTTTAATTAGTAAATCGGCATAGTATAGTAGAAGGAGACCTGGATTTGGAATCAGATATTTTAGTTTTGATTTCTAGCTCTGTCATTTACTAAATGTACAAAAGACTTTAATCAAGACATGCCATTCCTTTGGGTCTTGGTTGGAATTTGGAAGACTCATCTTCATGAGTTCAAATTTGCTGGATGACCCTGGACAAGTCATTTAACTCTCTTAGCCTCAATTTTCTCCTCTGTAAAATGAAATAGAGAAGGGAATAGCAAACCACTACAGTGTCTCTGCCAAGAAAACTTCAAAAGGAATCAACAAAGAGTTGAACATAAGTGATGATAACAAAGGCAAATAAGTTGCATAGCAATGAGGTAGGTAATATTCCTGTACCTTAATCAAATCACATCCATAATATTATATTCAGTTCTGGGCATCATATTTTAGAAGGAACTTTAATAACTTGGAAAATATCCACAGGTGGATCATAAGAATCATAGATGTTGTTAGCTTTATAAAACTTAGTAGGGAAATGTTTTTGCTATCTTCTGTATGCTGCCACGTTTCAACCAAAGAAACGCTAATAAAATTAATTCTTTGAATAAAACTAAGAAGCCAAATGTGTTGTTATTTTTGAAAAAGAAATATATATATATATAAAGAAATAATTGGTACATAGGATTCTATGTCCATTTATAGTGACTACTTAGTGGTTAAAAAGATGTAGATACAACTAGTTTTCATAGTATGTGATTTTTCTGAGAGTATGGAATAACCTAGTTTTCACAGACACAGCTGCTGCTGACTGCTGTGATAATTGAAATAAAACTACTGGAAGGTAGCTTTTGTTTTTTCCTTAGAAACATTTACATTTAGGATTCTGTATACCTAAGTACAATAGTTCCTTTTACTTTAAATTATCTCAAATGGACTTAAAATTATGTTTCTTTTTTGTTTATGTATGTTAAGAAAAAAAAATGTAAGTGTAGTTAGCTTTACATAGCTATTTGGAAAAGACAAAGCATTTCTAGGACCCAAGGTTCTTAGTTATCAGTAGTAAATAATAAATCAATAAGTAAAATAGCAATTAAATGGGTACATCATTTAAGACTGCTTTGTTGGATCTAATCCAAATTCTAATATGATAAGCCTATAAAATATATCACTCATCTAAAAAGCCCTCCTTTTCTGGAACTTTGTAGAATATATCTCTTTATACAACCAGCCCCAATGTTTTAGCACTGTGCTTTGGTTGATTTTAAATTCATGATAATGGTTATGTGTAAATGCAGATGCTGAAAAGAAAAGGAAATAGATGAGGGTATTTTTTCATAGCAGTTAAATCCAAAATTAACTTAGTTGTCTGTATTACCTTTGAATTTATTTGCCTAAAGTATGCTCTATGGTGTTACCTTTTTTAACCTTTATGTGTACTTACTGAATATAATAACAATGAAGTTAGGGTTTGGCTGTTATGACACCTAAAACAAATCAAAATTCTCATCTTGCTTTTTTGGTAAATTATAAGAGCTTACTCTTAGTTTCTAAAATAAAAACTTTCTTATCCTTGATTAGTCAGTACAGAAAAACCTGCTGTATTATTTGGCTGCAAATCAGTGAAAAGTTTTAGTTAAAATGGAAAGATGAAGTATTATATCAAATTTCAAGTGTGCTTTCACAGAGTTGCTGGAAGTAAAGCACTGAGTGGATGATGTAATATAGGGAGTCAAACTGAGTATTTGCTGTACTGGAGAAAACTAATGGAAACATTCACTTGGGGTAAGACAAATGGTATTAAATGAGAAAACACACCATGAATTGCAAATGGAGCTGAGTTAATTTGTTGCTACAGTAGTGTTGCCCTACTGTTAAATGAAGGCTGTGTAATTATCTTGCTGGCAGAGATAATGTCAAAACCTCATTTCTCCTTACATGCCTCGTTTTTACATGAGGGCTAATTGAGCTGCAAGGTGACAACTGATTATATATGGCTATCATCGGGTCCTCTTGCTCAATTTGCAAATAATGTTATCCTTTTTAAGTGATGATTTTTATCACATGTCAAATGAGGTCTTAAAGAAACTTTTTGAGCTATTTGAGTAATTTATATTTTTATATCTCTAAATTATTCTGGAATATACAGATAAAATATATCAATTATACACACATTTTTAAGGGCCTTTCTGTTTCTCCCCTTGGCATGTGTTTACAGCAGCATATAGGAGAGACCAATATTTGTATTGTCTTTATATTAGTTAAGACTTCAATTACTTCCTATCGAATGGATTTCAATGTTTTTATATCTTTAAGTTTTAGAAGGAAGTGTTCATTCTTAGTACCTGAATTTTCAGTGACTAAAAAACTTATAGAGGAATTTCAAAACTTGTAAAATATGAAAAAATTATGCTTAATAAATTTCTAACCCAGAAAATTCAGATTTCTTCCTGAAGGATGCCTAGATCTTTGTTGATCTTTGATCATCACATATTCCCTTTGGCTCTCCTCTCTAAATACAAATTTTGTTTCATGATAGGTTGAGAGAGAGTTTATTATTCATTTTCACTGTCCATCCTTTGTAATTGTTCCTAAAAAGATGAAATTTTCTCTCACAATAATTAGCATTTATTGAATAACCAAAGAACAATTATTGTACTAAGTATTTTGACTATTAGAAATATACATTTGACTAATGCACTAGATACAACAGATGGACAATAACAAAAAAATCCCAAATAAACAAAAATGATGACTGCAAATTTACCAGATTATATTAAAGAGAGATTATAATTGAACCAAGTATACTGAATCATGAGATGTGATTTAAAGAAGAGAAGTCTGGAATAGTATGGGCAATAAAAGGGTTAAGGGGGACAAGTTACATTTGAGAATAAAATTCCATCTTGACTATTTTGAGTGTATTACAATTAAAAGTTATTATCTTCTTGGTCTTCCCTCACATGCATATTTTAGTTTTGATAAAGAATTATCCCATTAAGTTAGGAAGAATGGTGAACATTTGGTTGAGGTTAAAATAGGATGGAAGAAATCTTAAGTGAGAAGTAGCAGAAATAACAGATGTCTTCTGGGATTTCAAAGTTCTTTGTGATCTGGCCCCTCATTCCCTATCCAGTCTTTTCTGCTACTCCCCAATTTCATAAGTGTTCCTGGTAGTTCGGATGACTCTTTTCCTCATCTGGTTCACCTTACTTGAAATTCCCCTTGTTGTTCTCATAACAACTGGCTACTTTCACCAGACCTCTCCTTTCCAGAAAAAAATAAGCTAATTTCCCAACCTTTCAATAGTTTTTGTTCTAGACGAGTACCAGATTTTTTTTTTTTTTTTATCATGTATAGGTTTCATTGCTCTCTTATTTTTGTTTGTTTTTGGTCCTGTGGTTTTTAAGAATGAAAATCACTCTATGGAAAGGTACAAACTTTTATGGCATTTAAGGAACACACTAAAATACTGTTAGAAACTAACACTTAGAAACATGGCCATTATTATTATGGGACAATCAGTTGTTTGAAGGAGCATTCAAACTCACAGTAAAATAAAATTAGTTGTACCAAAGGGCAAAAAGAATGTTTTTGAAAATGAAAAATGCCACCAACAACTAACAAAATATTGGAACAAAATATCCTAATTGATCCTCAAAAAGTCATCAAGACTTTTAGAGACACCCCTAGTTATTGATTTCTCTACAGTAAAACATAGCTTTCTTGAAGTTGTGTGAACAGTGAGAAAACTGTTTCAACTATGAATGGGTTAAGTCCTCTAGTCATTAAGTTTCTGGTTCAGGTAGCATGGTGTCTGGGTTTAATTCCAGTAGGCCTGGAGGTCTTGTTGCTATTAGGAAATGATGAACTCTGACAATTCTATTGATATAGTGAAAAGAAAAAGTATTTTCTGTTTATTGAAATTTACAAATTGAAGTGAGATTCTGCAATATGACCTTGCACCATGCCACATGTTACAAATGATTAAGACATTTATTCAAGTAAGTAATGGAAATAAACATAGTCTAGTGCCCTAGGAACTTACCTGATTTAAACCCTATTGCAAATTTTTGTTCTTTACACAAAACTCAGCTTAGAAAAAAGAGCTAATCATCAAAGGTATGTGGTCCCTTGTAAAAAAAAAAATTCCAAAGAATTAAACATAATGACTATATTTGCAGAGGAATGGACTTCTTACTTCTAGGTAAACACAGATAAGGAGGTTTCAGAAGCTCAAGTCAAAGGAGAGCAGGACTCTATAAACTTGTAGAATTAGCTCAACCAATTGTAACTCAAAGTTTTTAAAGCAAAGACTTGGTAGCAGAAGTATTAGATAACACTTTGTACCAGTTAAAATGTTGGAAAATCCAAAGGAGTGTTGAAAGTCAAGGAAAAATTAAGAACATCAAAGCACACACGGGAAGATGACATTTATCTAATTTTATAAGGGAATTTCAAGAACTGAAGTATTGCATTCTTTGTGGACTCAAATCCCATATATTGATAGTTACATCAGTGGAATCAGCAGTAATAGGTTTGAAGTTAGAAACTTCCAAACACCCAATCGTATTAGCCCTTTTAAGGTCACTGTGGTTCATAGCAGTGAAACAAAGTGCCAATTAACTGCACACTTAAAATTTCAATGCAATTAATTTTGTCTCTGCTGATATGCCTAAAAACCAGCCCCTTCAAAAAACATTTGGTACCAAATTGTAGAGGATACAGGCAAGATCATATCTTCTGCCTCCAGTAAGCCCTCCCCTGTGTCTGCCCCACTTCCCCTCAACAGACACACAGACACACACACACCCCTTTACTAATTCAAGGAGAACTAATGAAGAATCTTATTTAAGATTTCTAGGCATAGAATCCAAGGTTGCAGATACCTCATCAATTATTTTTGGCCTGGAACCTAACAAAAATGAGTATCCTAATGAGCCAGTGCTGAGAGTAACCCAGCTAAAGTTTCACCACTGTGAAATAAATTAGAACTTTAGGTCTTATCTTATGTTATTTAGTCCTGCCAAGTGGGATTGACCAAACAGAGTATGTTTATATTCAACCACAGGTAACTTGTACTACCCACCAAATCCTTATATTTTAACAAATTAAATCTTATGTAGTAAAGTGTAGTAAAGTATATTGTGCGTGTGGTCAAGTGGAATTGTATTAAACAGTACAGAGAGCTTGTAGTCTTAAATCACTTTAGTAATGTGGTGGTACTTTGATCAGAGGTAAAGATGGGGAACATTTTATTTGCTTTTATGATCAGATTGTCTAATGTGCCATCAAACAAGAAGTTTCAAGAGCTTTGACAAAAGTAGTCCAAAATCAGTATTGATCCCCATGACAGTAAAAACTTATTTGAAACAAATGTGATAAAAAATACAATAACAACAATGAATACAAAATATGGTCAGTATATTAACTATTAATAAGTGACCTAATAAACAGCCTGGTAAAATGGTATACATAGAAAATGATCATATGTGCAAGCATTTTTAAACTAAAAAAAATCTTAGAATTATTTTTCTTTTTAATTTGGAATTTTTTGGGTTTTCTTCATATGCATTACTAAATTCCGCCATTAAACTTTGGAGTAGTTTTTTTTTTTTTTTGAAGTTGGAGAATGAACTGGATAATGGCAAGATCCTTTCTAACTCTATGATGTATAGTCTTTACTTGAATGGTAATTCTTGAGCCTTTCTTTCATCATAAATTCCTTCCTACTGCAAAGATCAGATTGTTAAATTATCCCTTGCTCTCCTAATTTACTTATGTATTATCCTTTATTCCCAAATCATGTATCCATTTTGACCTTATTTTGGTGTGGGGTATGAAATGTAGGCCTATGCTGAGCTTCTGACATATTATTTTGAAGTTTTCCCAGCAGTTTTTGTCAAATAGTTGAGTTCTTAATCTAGAAGCTGGAGTTTGGGGGTATATCAAATACAAGATTATTTTATGCCTTGATTATGTGTATCCTATCCCACTGATCCAACATTATTTCTTAAGTCAGTACCATATGGTTTTGATGACTGTTACTTTATAATATAGTTTTGGTTCTGGTACGCTAAACCACCGTCCTTTGTATTTTTTTTTTTTTTTTCTAATTCTCTTGATTAAATTTTTAGCTTTTTTTTTTTTTAAAGAATTTTTTTTCCTAGTTCTAGAAAATAATTTTTTTTAATAGTTTGATTGGTATGGCAGAATTTAGGCAGAATTGTCATTTTTATTATATTAGCTCAGCCTACCCATGAGCAATTGATATTTTTCCATTAGATCTGATTTTATTTGTGTGAGAACTGTTTTGTAATTGTGTTCATATAGTCCCTGACTTGGCAGGTAGACAAATATTTTATTTTGTCTACAATTATTTTATTTTATTTTGCTGAGGCAATTGAGGTTAAGTGACTTGCCCAGGGTCACACAGCTAGGGAATGTTAAGTGTCTGAGATCGGATTTGAACTCAGGTCCTCCTGACTTCAGGGCTGGTGCTCTATCTACTGTGCCACCTAGCTGCTCCTCTACAATTATTTTAAATGGAATTTTTCTTCCTATTTCTTGCTACTGGACTTTGTCAGTAATATATAGAAATGCTAATGATTTTTGTGGGTTTATTTTATATCCTGCAACTTTGCTAAAGTTGTTAATTGTTTCCAGTAGGTTTTTGGATGCTTTTCTAGGATTTTCTAAGTATGTCATCATATCATCTGCAAAAAGTGATAACTTTATTTCCTTGTTGCCTATTCTAATGTCTTTAATTTCTTTTTCTTTTCTTATTGCTAAAGCCAACATTTCTAATACAATGTTGAATAATAATGGTGATAATGGGAATCCTTATTTCATCTCTGATCCTCTTGGGACTGCATCAAGCTTCTATCCATTACAAACAAAGCTTGCTGTAAATTTTACATAGATACTGTTTATTTTAAGGAAAGCTTTATTTTCTCTATGTTCTTTATTCTTTTTAATAGCAATGGTTGCTATATTTTGTCAATCTGTTTTCTGTTTCTATTGAGATTATTACATGATTTCTGTTTGTTTTGTTATTGATATGGTTGATAATGGTAATAGTTTTCTTGATATTGAACTAGCCCTGCATTCCTAGTATAAATCCCAATTAAATTAGAGGTTATTAATTTGCTCATTTTTTAGTTTTTTTAGTTGCATGTCCAATTAATTGATCTCCTTTTTCTCTATTTTATTCATGTAGTTATATTGAGATGTAAATTTTCCCCTAACAACTACTTTGGCTGCCTCCCATGGGTTTTGGTATCATTATCTCATTGTCTCATTATCATTCTCTTGGATGAAATTATGGATTGTTTCTGTGATTTGTTGTTGAACTCATTCTTTAGAATTAGGTGATTTAATTTCCAGTTGGTTTTTAGTCTATCTTTCCCTGGCCCTTTATTGAATATAATTTTATTGCATTATGATCTGAAAAGAAAGCATTTACTATTTCTGTCTTTCTGCATTTGATTGTGAGATTTTTAAGCCTTAATACATGGTCAGTTTTTGTGTTGGTGCCATGGATTGCCAAGAAAAAAAGTGTATTCCTTTCTGTCTCTATTCAGGTTTCTCCAGAGGTTTTATCTAGGTTTTCTGGGATTCTATTAACTTCTCTAGTTTTTTTCTTGTTTATTTTCTGGTTTAGATTTGTCTGATTCGGAAAGGTAAGGTTGAGTTGTAAATATAGTTTTGCTATCTTTCTTCCTATAACTGGCTTAATATCTTTTCTGGGAATTTGTATGCTCTACCACTTAATAGCATATACAGTTAATATACTCCAGTCTTTTACCTTTACTCTGTATGTGTGTCTTTATTAAATGTATTTCTTGTAAACAACATATTGTAGGATTGCATTCATTAATCCATTCTGCTATTCACTTGCTTTTTATGGGAGAAGTCATTCCATTCACATTCAGTTATGATTACCAACTCTGTATTTCCCTCCATCTTATTTTCTCCCCCGTATGTACTTTTATTCTCTTTCCACTGTCCTTGGTAGTGTTTTATTTTTTCTGAACCCAACCTACCCACTACTTTATCTTCTATCTCCCCTTCTCTTATCTTTTCTTCTCTAGTTTCTGCCCTCCTATCCAGCCCCTCCCTTTTCTTTCCTTTTTCCCCTCATACTTCTTTACAGAGTTAGATAAGTTTTTTATACCCAACTGAATGATTAAGTTCTTCCCTTCTAGAGCCAAAAGTGATGATTTCAAGCTTCAGGCAATACTTATTCCCCTCCCTTCTTTCCCTTGATAGTAATAGGTCTTTGCAAATTGTCCCATTATACTTCCCCTTTCTTCTTTTTCCATCCTTAGTGTCTTTTTCTTTGATGTCATCATATCACAGTCCATTCATCATCCCTTCAGTTCATGTGATACCCTCTTCAGTCTCCTCCAGTGATAGATACAGTTCTCAGGAGTTACAGATATTGTTTCCCCATCTAGAGACTGAAACCATTTAACCTTTAAATATATATTTTTCTACTGTTTATCTTTTTATGGTTCTCTTACATATTGTATTTGTAGATTAAATTTTCTGTTTAGTTCTGTTTTTTTTTTTTTTTCTTAATAGAAATGATTGAAAGTCTCTTACTTCATTGAAGATCCATTGTCTCCCCTGAAAGATGATACTCAATCTAGCTGAGTAGTTAATTCTTGATTTTATCCCCAGGTCCTTTGCCTCCCAAAATATAGTATTCCAGGTTCTCTGATCCTTTATTGTAGAAGCTGTTAGATCCTAAGTAGCAGTGTCTGTTGCTCCTTGATATTTGAATTGCTTTTGTCTGGCAGCTTGCAGTATTTTTTTCCTTGAGATTATAGTTCTGGAGTTTTGCAATCTTGTTCCTTGGGTTTTCCTTGTGGGATTTCTTTCCAAAGGTGATATGTGAATTATTCTTTCAATGACACCCCCCCCCATTTCTAGAATATTGGGGCACTTTTCCTTGATGATCTTTTGAAGAATGCTATCAAAGTTCTTTTTTGTCATGGCCTTCAGATAGACCAATAATTTTAAAATTATCTTTTTGGATCTATTTTCTAGGTCAACTGTTTTTCCAGTGAGATACTTTACATTTTCTTCTATTTTTTCAATCTTTTAAGACTGATTCTTGATGTCTCGTAGAGTCTTTAGTTTCCATTTGACCCATTCTAGTTTTAATGTGTTATTTTCTTCAGTTAGCTTTTTTTATCTCTTTTTCCATTTGGTTAATTCTACTTTTGAAAGTATTGTTTTCTTCAGTAGATTTTTTTTTTTCCATTTGGCCAATTGTATTTTTTTAAGGAATTGCCTTCCTTTTCCAAGCTGTTGAGACTCTCTTGCATATATCTCATTTCCTTTCTGATTTCTTCTTCTCTCTCTCTTATTTGTCTTTTAAATTCTTTTGTGAGCACTTCCAAGAGGACTCTTAGGGCTTGAGACCAATTCATATCACATTTTGAGATTTCCTCTGTGAACATTTGGTCCTCATCTGAGTTGGTGTTTTGGCTTTCCTTGTCACAATAGAGGCTTGAGACCAATTCATATCATTCTTTGAGATTTCCTCTTGGGACATCTTGTCCTCATCTGAGTTGGTATTTTGGATTTCCCTGTCGCAATAGTAGCTTTCTGTAGTCAAGGTTCTTTGTTGCTTCTTGCTCCTTTTCTTGCCTTTTCTTCTGGCATTTCCTTTTTCACTTTTATAGTCAAGCTCTCCTCCTGAGTAAAACGTGTGCCGTCCCAAGCCTCCTGTGTAGCTCAGAGCCTTGGCTTTGAGCACACTTGTCCCTTGTGTTTGTAGGGAGTAGCTTTCTGGGAAACAGCTTGGATTCCCAGATTTTGCATTCTGATCTGAGACTAGATGCTGTCCCATTGGTCTGCTCCTCGACTGTGCCAGAACCCATGGTCTTAATTGCTAAACTGCTTTGATTAAGACTCTCTTACTGGCTTTCCCAGACTCTGAGCTCAGCTGAACAGTTTTTTCAATCCAGTGACTGACCTTTCTTGAAGTTTTTCCATTGTACCTTGAATTGGAGAGTGATTTGAATCTGTCAGACTCTGTTCAGAGGTTTGGTTTCATGTGGTTTTTGAGGGAAACAAGGAGAGTTATAGCAGCTTCCTAGCTTCACTCTGCTATCTTGGCTCCACCCCCAAAACTGATCCCTCTTTCATAAGGTCCTACACCCACAAAACTAATTGTGTACAGAAATCTTTTTCTAACCCTGCTCTGGACAACTTTGGGGCAACTCAGAAGCAGATTGGCCTGCTTAGCTCCACCCAGGCTTCATCCATATCTTCCAAAGGGGTCTTTATACCTGCTGTTCTTGTCAGCAGTATACTTTTATACTTTTATTGTCTGTTGTTTAGAGAAGGATCATTTAAATCCTTGGAAGGTGTGGGAAATATTATACACCTGTTAATTTCTATTTATTTTACTTAGATTCTGTATTAGCCACAATAGCCTGAGGGATGTCTAGAAGAAAATGCAAAAAAAAAAAAACCAAAAACAAAAAAACACAAAACTTTGCAGAGCTTGAGAATATTGAAGATAGAGTAAATATGGAAACTTATTGATCAGATCTTGAAAATGAATTTAATACTTATCAAAATTTGAAAATTTTAAATGGAAAAATCCTATGCCATGAAAAAAATCAAATCCATATTGAGCCTACTGTGGTAGAATTGCCTGAAATACATTTAAAAAACAAAATGACAAATGTCAGATTGTAAATCCTCTGATTGCTTGAAGTGCCACACATTTTTCAGTTTTTACTGCTCAAATTTAATTTTATCTCACAGTGACTGCTGTGTGTATACATTTTCAGATAAACCTTTTTTGCAGGTTTAATGACATCAGAGCCCCTCCTGTCAGCAAAGCAGTCATGTTTATTATTATTTTATTAAGTTTTGTAGCAGATGCACAGCTACCCCCCCATGTCTTATGTTATAATTTAAAATGTTTGTTTTGATGCTGCATGGCAATGGGAGTAAAAATCAAATGCCTAACAAAAATGACTGAAAAAAATAGTGTAAAAAAAGTATGCATTTTATGTATCTTTACAACAAATTTTCTTCCTCTTTACAAAATACACTGAACTGGATAACTTGTGATTGTAAATACTTATGGTTTCTCTTGCCCTTTTAAATGATATGCTTGTTAATTATGCTGCTTTTTGTGTTACAGTAGCATTTATCAACAATTGTAAGATCTTTTAAGTTTAAAAATAACTTTTAAAATATTTTGCCTAATATGTTAACTGAGAAAAGAGAAAATCATCCCATTGAGTCTGAACAAAATTAGGAGAGCTGGAAGTAAGTTGTGTCCAAATTTAAAATAAAATTGCATTCAAAAAAACTTTAGTTCTGATTCAGAAACCAAAGCAAAAACCAAAAAATCACAACAATACCAATGTCTTTGTGGTTTGTATTTTATTTTGCTTATAAAATTGATATTTTTATTTGTAAATCAGAACACTAGATATAGTTGGAAATAAAAAAATTTCTCGTTTTTTTTTTTTTTTTTTTAATTTTTTTTTTTTAACATAGCATATAGATGTTTCCTCTCTAGGTGCAAGAAAGCTAAGGGAGTTCATTCATCAATAAATGAATAAAATGAACACATGGTATACTTTTTCAGAGCTCCTGAGTTCCCAAATTAGTGATAGGCTTAGCTACTCTGAATCTGTTTCCTCACTAGAAACAGAAGACTAAGAATGAGATTACCCACAATTTTTGACAGCTGCAACACTTTCATACCCCTTATCTCTTGAATTTTTTGTGTTTTATTTGGTGTTTTGATAGTGTAAAGTTGGTGTTTCCAGAAAAAAACACTTGATATCTTGGAGATTGGGGTAGTTGAGGTAGAGATGAGGGCAGTTGAAAGATAATTGCTACGTACTAGCCCACCTAAGTGTAGCTCTGCTTTCTTCCTCACATGATAATAGGCCTTTGCTGTTATACTCTTGAAGGGAAATAAGAAAGATCTTTTTGCTTTCAGGAACCTCATAGTTCACTGATTTGGTCAGGGGATATTGGGACAAAGAGGCTGCCTAGGACTAGAATTTTGATGTTTTAATACAACACTTATTTTGAGTAATGTCCTTGATATTTTGTACATATCTTGCTTGATTCATTAGTTTTCACTCTGATGGGAAATAGGTGTATCTTTCTCACCTGTGGCTTCCTTCAAAGATGAGAGAGTAAGGGCCTCATTGGGAATCCTGCCTCATACACTTATAGCTCTGTGAACCTGAGAAAGTCATTTAACTCTCTGTACTTCAACTTCATCATCCTTAAAAATGGAATATTATTAACATCTACCTTCCAGGATTGTTGGATCAAATTAGTTTCTCTATAGAGTGCTTTGCAAATGCTAAAGCACAGTATGTATGATAGCTATTAATTCTCCACCATAGTTTGAAGGTAACCCTCGTCTGTTTAAGACTATGAAGTAAAAACAAGATCTCAATATTTTTATCCTATGCTCAACTCAAAATTTTCTTCATAACAACCTTTTTTTTTTTCCAAGGCACCACCATTTTCAAAATCCTAGTGATTCTTCACTGTTCCATGGTTCACATATCGAGTTCCTAGCACAGTGCTAGTATTTGGATACTTAAAAATGATGTTGACATTCTCAAGTACTTTTGATTTTAACTTCACACTGTTTTATAACTGCTTTATTCACATTCAGAGTTAGTTCTCATTCAGATTATATCATTTGCCCACACTAATATAGCAGTCTTCTAATAAGTTTTTCCATTGCCACTCTTCTCTCTCCTTGAATACATCTTTCACACAACCAGACTCATATTCCTTATATAGAGATTGGCCATGTCTCTTCTCCTGAAAAATCTTTAATAGTTTTCTATTTCCTGCAGGCTAAAATTCATAGTACTTGATATGACATCCAAGGCTTTCCACAATCTGACTTTATTTTACCTTTCCAGCTATAACTCTTATTATCTCTTTCTACATACTCTATACCCTGACTAACCTAGACTATTTTCTGTTCCCTGAACTTAGTTCCCAGTACCTAGAACGACCTCCTGTTCTCTCTTTTATTAAATCCATGAAACCTTCTCATTGAAAAATAATCAAGGCATATAGCAATCTAGTTTTGATAAATCTCCAAACTTCAGCTTCAGGAATAAAAACTCACTATTTGACAAAAATTGCTAGGAAAAGTGGAAAATAATAGGTCAGAAACTCAGCATAAGCCTACATCTCACATACTTTGATTACATCAAATTAAAAAGGTTTTGTACAAACAAAATCAACAGAAACAAGATTAAAAGGGAAGTACAAAGCTGGAAAAAAATCTTTACAGCCATTGTTTCTGATAACGGTCTAATTTCTAAAATATATAAAGAACTCTGTCAAATTTCTAAGAATACAAGTAATTTCCCCTTTCATAAATTGTCATAGAATATGGGCAATTTTCAGATAAGGAAATTAAAGCCATCTCTATGAAAAAATACTTTAAATCACTATTGATTAGAGAAATGCAAATTAAAACAACTCTGAGGTACTATCATACACCTCTCAGGTTGACTAAGATGATAACAAAAGATAATGATAAATGTTGGAGGGGACATGGGAAAACTGGGACATTAATGTACATTATTGGTGGAGTTGTGAAATGATCCAATCATTCTGGAGAGCAATCTGGAACTATAAAGGGCTATAAAACTGCATACTCTTTGACCCAGCAGTGCCATTATTAGGTCTGTATCCCAAGGAAATTTTAAAGGAGGGACAAGGACCCACATGTGCACAAATCTTTGTAGCAGCTGTTTTTGTGGTAACAAAGCAGTGGAAAATGAATAGATGCCCATCAATTGGGAAATGGCAGAATAAGTTATGGTATATAAAGGTAATGGAATTTTATAGTTCTACTAAAAATGATGAACAAGCTGACTTTAGAAAGGTCTAGAAAGAGTTAAATGAACCAGTGGTGAGTGAAACAAGCAGAACCAGGAATACATTGTACACAATAACAGCAAGAATGTACAATGATCAACTATTAAAGGCTTGGTTCTTCTCTGTTCTTATCTTTTTGTTTTATTATTTTTTTGCCATCTTTTGATCACATCAATTGAGCAATGGCTCTTATTTTTCTAAATTTGACTCAGTTCTCTGTTTGCATTATACCAATGCATTGTTGGTGGAGTTGTGGAATGATCCAACCATTCTAGAAAGCAATTTGGAACTATGGCCAAAAGCTATAAAACTATGCATACCCTTTGATCCAACAGTATCTCTCATGGGTCTGTATCCCAAAGAGATCACAGAAGAAATGTGCAAAAATGTTTGAAGCAGACCTTTTTTTGTGGTGGCAAGGAATTGGAAATTGAGTGGATGCCCATCAGTT
>JAJPUD010011651.1:20678-53516 GCA_023553655.1 Myrmecobius fasciatus
ACCTTTATCAGAACCCTTAAATGTAAAGATGATTTCCTAATTTGATGCTTCCCTCCTAATGTTGTCTGCATTAGTTTTGTTTGTACAGAAACTTTTTAACTTAATATAATCAAAATTATCTATCTAGTGTTCAATTAAGAGTTCCAGATCTTCTTTGGACATAAATTTATTCCATCTCCACAGGTCTGAGAGGTAAACTATCCTATGTTCCTCTAATTTGGTTATAATATCACTCTTTATATCTAGATCATGAACCCATTTAGATCTTATGTTGGTGTGCGGTGTTAGGTGTGGGTCCAGACTTAATTTCTTCCACACTAGTTTCCAATTTTCCCAGCAGTTTTTGCTGAATAGTGAGTTCTTATCCCAAAAGCTGGGGTCTTTGGGTTTATCAAACACTAAATTGCTAACCTTATTACCTAGCTTGTCCTGATATCCTATCCTATGCCACTGATTGACTGCTCTGTTTCTCAGCCAGTACCAAATGGTTTTGATGACCGCTGCTTTATAATATAGCTTTAGATCTGGTACAGCAAGGCCACCTTCATCTGTCTTTTTTTTTTCATCAATTCCCCTGAAATTCTTGACCTTTTGTTCTTCCAAATGAATTTTGCTACTATTTTTTGTAGATCTGTAAAATAATTTCTTGGGAGTTTGATTGGTATGGCACTAAATAAGTAAATTAGTTTGGGTAGTATTGTCACTTTTATTATATTCGCTCTGCCTACCCATGAGCACTTAATGTTTTTCCAATTGACTAGGTCTGATTTTATTTGTGTGGAAAGTGTTTTGTAGTTTAGTTCATATAGTTTCTGACATTTTCTTGGCAGATAGATTCCCAAATATTTTATGCTATCATTCGTTATTCTGAATGGAACTTCTTTTTCTATCTCTTGCTGCTGAACTTTGTTAGTAATATATAAAAATGCTGATGATTTATGTGGATTTATTTTGAATCCTGCAACTTTACTAAAGTTGTGAATTGTTTCTAGTAGTTTTTTAGTTGAGTCTCTAGGGTTCTCTAAGTATACCATCATGTCATCTGCAAAGAGTGATAATTTGATTTCTTCATTACCTACTAATTCCTTTTATCTCTTTTTCTTTTCTTATTGCCAAAGCTAACATTTGTAATACAATATTAAATAGTAATGGTGACAGTGGGCAGCCTTGTTTCACTCCTGATCTTATTGGGAATGGTTCTAGTTTGTCTCCATTACATATGATGCTTGCTGATGGTTTTAAATAAATGCTACTGATCATTTTAAGGAAAAGCCCATTTATTCCTATACTCTCTAGTGTTTTTAATAGGAATGGGTGTTGGATTTTATCGAATGCTTTTTCTGCATCTATGGAGATAATCATATGATTTTTGTTAGTTTGGTTATTAATATAATTGATTATGCTGATAGTTTTCCTGATATTGAACCAGCCCTGCCTTCCTCGTATAAATCCTAGTTGGTCAAGATGTATTATCCTGGAGATAACTTCCTGTAATCTCGTTGCTAAAATCTTATTTAAAATTTTTGCATCAATATTCATTAGGGAAATGGGTCTATAGTTTTCTTTCTCTGTTTTCACCCTACCTGGTTTAGCTCTCAGCACCATATCTGTATCATAGAAGGAATTTGGTAGTATACCTTCTGTCCCTATTTTTTCAAATAGTTTGTATAGTATTGGAATTAATTGTTCTTTGAATGTTTGGTAGAATTCACATGTAAAACCATCTGGCCCTGGAGATTTTTTCTTAGGGAGTTGATTAATGGCTTGTTCTATTTCTTTTTCTAAAATGGGGCTATTTAAATAATTTATTTCCTCTTCTGTTAACCTGGGCAATCTATATTTTTGTAGATATTCCTCCATTTCATTTAGATTATCAAATTTATTGGCATAAAGGTGGGCAAAGTAACTCCTAATTATTACTCTAATTTCCTCTTCATTGGAGGAAAGTTCTCCCTTATCATTTTTGAGACTAACAATTTGATTTTCCTCTTTCCTTTTTCTGATCAAATTAACTAAAGGCTTATCAATTTTGTTGGTTTTTTCATAAAACCAACTCTTAGTTTTATTTATTAATTCAATAGTTTTCTTATTTTCAATTTTTTTAATCTCACCTTTTATTTTCAGAATTTCCAATTTGGTATTTAATTGAGGGTTTTTAATTTGCTCTTTTTCTAGTTTTTTTAATTGTAACCCTAATTCATTGATCTTCTCTTTCTCTATTTTATGCAAATAAGCATCTAGAGGTATAAAGTTACCCCTTATAACCGCTTTGGCCATATCCCACAAATTTTGGTATGTTGTCTCATTATTGTCATTCTCCTGGATGAAATTATCGATTGTGTCTGTAATTTGCTCTTTCACCCATTAATTCTTCAGGATTAGATTATTTAATTTCCAATTAACTTTTGGTCTATTTTCTCCTGGCCTTATATTGCATGTGAGTTTTATTGCATCATGATCTGAAAAGGATACATTTACTATTTCTGCTTTTCTGCATTTGATTTTGAGGTTTTTATGCCCTAACACATGTTCAATTTTCATATAAGTTCCATGAACCCCTGAGAAAAAAGTATACTCCCTTCTATCACCATTCAGTTTCCTCCAGAAATCTGTCATACCTAACTTTTCTAACATTTTGTTTATCTCCCTAACTTCTTTCTTATTTATTTTGTGTTTTGATTTATCTAATTCTGAGAGAGCAAGGTTGAGATCCCCTACTAGTATAGTATTACTTTCTATTTCTCCTTGCATCTCTGTTAGTTTCTCCTCTAGGAATTTGGATGCTATACCACTTGGTGCATATATGTTTAGTATTGATACCACTTCATTAAAACTTGGTTCTTTCCAGTGATTGAGTGATCTAAAGCAATCCTAATAGACTTCTGACAAAAAATACCATCTGTCTTCAAAAAAAGAACTATGGAGATTGTATGTAAATCAAGACATGCTATGTTCCCTTCCTTTTTCTGTTTTTTTTTTCCCTCTCTTCAATGGTTTTCCTTTTTGCTCTGAATTCTCTCTCCTAACATAATTCATAAAGAAATGTATATTAAAAATAAATACATTTTTAAAAATTTCCTCATATTTCAAGTAGTATTTTGTTTTTATTCTCTACAACAAAGAAATATTTGTCAAGTTCATAATGTATGTAGAACGCTATGCTAAGAGAGATGCAAAATTTGGATCAGAAATTATTCCTATAGTAATGAAGGATATAATCTAGAACATAAAACATAAATCCTGATATGTATTATTTTATGATATAATATATAAATGCATGTTTATACGTATATTTATTTCTGTGCAGTAAGGAAGGAAAAAATGAAATGTGTGAGGGCTTAGGGGAAAAGGATATTACTTATGGATAGATCAAAATAATGATGCTTGAAAAAGTTGGTATTTAAGTAACAATTTAAAAGATAAGTAGCATTTTGCAGAGGTACCGAGGTGAGCAAAGACACAGAGAGAAAAGTAAAGGGCATTTTGTATTATAGTTATATTTGTATGTTTTATCCACTAATGAGATTATATACACTCCAAGAGTAGGGTCTGTATTTCATCCAAACTTTTTATATCCAGGGTAAGCATAATTCAGTGCAACTCAGGTTATTAAGAACTGTTTGTTGAAACTAAATTAAATTGGGAAAGGAAAAAAGAAGGAAGAAAGGGAATGAATCCTTACTATGTTTAAAACACTGTACTAAGTACTGGAGATAAAAATAGAAAAACAAAATAGTCTCCCACACTCTGGTAGTTCATATTTAATGGGGAAGATATTAAATATAGGTTTTCAGCTGCAAGTCAATCCCCATAATATTTAGGATACAATGGTAAAGCAGATGGCATTGCACTTTTAATGTCATGTCAATATTATGAAAGTATATATGTTTCTAATGTTTAATTATGATAGTGCCAAAGATTTTGCTGGCAAGAACTTTATTTTTTGAGTCATCACTGTTACAGTTATTATGAATTGGGGGGCCAGGTGGGAAACCATATTGGTGGTGTAAATGCTTTAATTTTTAGGGCACTTTTCTCGCCTAAATTTGGAGATTAGTTAAATTTGTTTGCAACCAGGTAATTAATTTTTTTGTTTTACTCACAGCAACTCATGAAACAGTATGACAAGCTTTGGAGGTTGCAATCCACATCATTGGATATCTATAGTGTTGAAATCACAGTTGCTCATGTGCTGAAATCAGAAAACGTAACTGATAAAGCTAATTTCTGTGATTTATGATTTATGGTATTATTTGTTTTAGAAATAGCATTTATAGTACTACTGATGCAATATTCTACAGCTTTTCTATAACATAATTCTTTTTGTTTACTCATACTTTAACTGTCCACTGTCAAAAGTCAGGATATAAGACAGTATACATTTGTTTACTTAAAAAAAAAGAAATTAGAAGATGGAATAAAATATCTCGTATAATGTATAATTATATTTTAACTTTCAAACTACCTAATTCATCTCCTTTTTTTTTTTTTTTGTTTTTTGTTTTGTTTTGTTTTGTTTTTTGCTGAGGCAATTGGGGTTAAGTGGCTTGCCCAGGGTAACATACCTAGAAGTGTTAAGTATCTGAGGCCATATTTGAACTCAGGTCTTCCTGACTTCAGGGCTGGTGCTCTACCTACTGTGCCACCTGGCTGCCCCTCATCTCCCAATTATTATAAGATGTTAAATTTGAATGTCTTAAAATGACAAAACCATAGAATTTTATGGGCTTCATTAACTCTGCTGCTGGCCATCAGCCTTGCTTAAATTTGAACAGAATCCTTTTTTTTTTCTCTCATGAAAGTTCTGGAATTTTAAAACTGGTTGAATCATTTAAAACCATATCATTTTAATAATTTTCTTTTGAACTGGCAAAAAAATATGATTTCCTGGATTTTATTTATTTAGTATCTTTTTTCCCCTGAGGCAATTGGGGTTAAGTGACTTGCCCAGGGTCACACAGCTAGGAAGTGTTAAGTATCTGAGTCCAGATTTGAACACAGGACCTCCTGACTTCAGGGCTGGTGCTCTAACAACTGCACCACCTTAGCTGCCCCTTTTATTTAGTATCTTAACATTATAAACAACTTTAAAGAGCATCCAGTCTAATCTTTAAAGTGGGAATTTTTTGTTTATAACATTGCAATTTTTTTTTTCTAGCCTCTCTTTGTATACCTCTAGAAGTGATGGCAATCTCACATCCTTACTGAAGCATCTCATTCAATTTTGACAACTATAATTTTTAGGAATTTCTCCCTGAGTCAAAATCTGGCTACCTGTAACTGTTGTCCTTGTTTTTGACAATGTTTCTATTTATGAATCTTTAATTTACCTTAGTCATTTCTGCTCCTATGTCCTACTTTCATTAAGCTTTTGAAAATTATATTTTATCTTACTCATATTAAGCTTACAATCCACCAAACTGACCTTCCAAGTAGTTTATATGAAATTCTGACATGGTTAATTTGCCTTTGCTGTTGATATTTTTAAGATCGTATTTATTCATCTTCTAAGTTTTATTAAATATCACTACTAAGTTACAGTGTTAGTTCTACCTGGTTCAGGTCTTTTTTTTTTTTTTTTTTTGTTAGTTTGTTTTGATTCCTAATTCTCAGCCATTGTATTAATTATGCCTACCAGCTCTCTAGAATCCCCAGTTATTTAACTTTAAAGCCCACTTCCTTTACAAGGTCTCTATCTTTGTGCATTATGCCTCTTTAGGTACTAATGCCTCCCTTTGTTCCCCAAAGCCTTGCCTTATATTTTGTAAAAATTTGATGTGGGTGTGGAAGGTTACACAATTTGATAAACTTCTACAGAAGATGGAACTTGATCTGAAATGGAAGAAGCCAGGGAAACTGATGGGCAAAGCATTCTAGGTATAGAAAACAGCTAATGAAAAGAACAGAAATGGGAAATGAAACACTGTGCCTAAAGAGAAGTAACTAGATCACTGTTAACTACATCATGAAATTAATGGAGGGGGGATAAAGTGTAAAGTCTGGAAAAGTGGAAAATGACTAAGTAAGTGTTTTAAATGCAAAAGAGATGATTTTTATATTTGATTTTCACTACAGAATATAAACTTCTTGAGCTAAGGAACTATTTCATTTTGTTTTTTTAGACTCAACATCCAGAACTTTGCTTTGGTTTATAATAACTCTTAATAAAAGATTAGTGAGTGATTGATTGACTCATTTATGTAAGTTAAAATTTCACCTTGAGGGCAAATTATTGGGGAAGGAATTTTGAATAGAATTTGAATCAGTTATTATTTGCCTGTTAAAAGGAATAGTTTGTTTCATAAAAAAAACCTACCAAAAGATGTTTTGTATAGTTCCTTCCCTAGGCTGTTCTATGAAGAAAGGAAAAGAAGACAAACATCTGTTTTCTCCAGCCTTCCAATATGGAAGTTACAATCTGTAATGGCTGACCAGAGAAATAAGTGTTTGAATTAGCCTTCTTATTAGAAAGGAACTTGGATTTTTTTTGTTTGTTACCCTGTTTTGCCTTTTAAATGTATGATGGTAAAGACATGCCACTACATTCCCTTTGTCAATCTGCTTCCTCTCCCCCCTCCCACTCCCCCACTCCCCTTTCACACACACTTCAAGATTTTTAAACCTGCTCTTACATGAAGCAGAAAAAAATAAATATGAAGTCTTTTCTAATTACAAATCTTTTTGTAGTTCTCACTGCTTTGGGAAATCTTTGAGACATATCAATGATACACTTTCCAGAAGAGAAATCAGATCAACATTTTCTACTTAAAATTGTGTTCCTTGATTTAATCTTGTTTCAGCAATTTCATTTACTAGTGTTTGATTTAGAAAAGCAAAATAGAATGGCAGTCTGTCTAAACAGTTGTATTTTATACTCTGTTAACATCCAAACTTAGTTCTGCATTATTTGCCAAGTTGGTTTTTAAACAGGACATGAAACAACAAAATATTCATTTCAGTAAAACTAAAGTGCCTATAATATCATGAAAACCAAATAACAGAAAGTGCTAGCTTAGCTTTAGGGACTTAAGGGGAAGTATTTGTTGTCAGAAATTTTAGATCCTATATTTAATGTGTAAACTAATAAATGAATCAGATATTTATATGTATTGGAATTATATTAACTTTGAAGTAATTTATGCAATATATTGAATATTAACTACTGGTGTAGGCCGAATCTCACAAAGGTATTTCAGCTGTGTGCTTTATCACAAATCATGGAATATGTAATTTTAAAAAAATCCATTGTGGACTTATTTTTCATCCAATAGATGCTTTCTTTTATAATTGACTTCTGATAATCATAATGTAGTGATATTCAAATCCACACTACATGGATTAAATTTCTTTTAAATAGATTAAATGATTTTATTGATATTTGAATCTCAGCTACATTGAAAATTCTGTCAAAATACTAGTTCAATTTTTGAAGATTGTTATAAAAAGGTTATATAAAGAAAATGAACCTTGCTGATGGTTTTTTGCATTACTGAATCAGCACATAGTAACTATAGCATTTTACAATAGTAATATTACTGTTCAAATGGTAGGAATGTTAATAATTTCAGTTCTAACATTTCTGCAGTGCTAACAATTTGTTTTGCCATAGCACATATTATACTACTGCTAAATTTAAGTCACTTATTTAATAATAATATATTGTGGCATTTCTAAAGAAATGGTTCCAAATGCAGGTAGGACTGGTATTTTGCACTCACTGGTGGCTGTCATGACTTGTAGAGCTCAGTGAAGACTAGACTGCCCTAGGCACTGACCTCATAATTTCCAGAAGCAGGTGGAGGTGGCAATTATAGCAATGGCCACTATCTTGAACTTTCTGTAGTAGGTGATGAATTGCAAATGGCTAGACTCAGTGCACAACAATAAACTCAAATAAATCTTCAATGTGTAATAATGACAAGACTGAAAGACTGGCAGCTATAACAAGGCTGCTGTTGTCACCCACTTTGCTGTAGCCTTGATATCCATCATTATCAGCTGGAGCTAGCTCAAGAGCTGGACAAGAAGGTCCGAAGAAGGATGAGTTGTTTGTGCTGAAGCGTCCAGTTGGTCCCATCTGGCAGAGAGTAAATGGGATTTTTTTGCCTGTTCACTAGGCCAGAGCTGTCCATCATTTTAGGCAGATATCTGATCACTTCATGCTGAGGAACAATATGGCTTTGCACTGTTTGGTATACTTTTGGTAGTTCAATCTGACATTTTTTGTTATTTTGAAAGCTTTATGTTATTTTGTTATATGGGGAAACAGATATGGTATTTTTCCAAAACCGATGTTTGTAATAATAGCATTAGTGATCATTAACACATGATCTCCAAAATGATATAAGTAAACCTTAATGCAGTGTGAATCCAACTTGAAATCTTTATTTTGAAATGCTGTATGGTCTTCAGTATTTTTGTGTCTTATTATGTTATATGTGCAGTTCCATCAGTATAATGCAAATTGCTTTTAGAATTTTTAAAAATCATGCAGATAAGAGTTATAATAATCTTGCCTATAAAATGTTGAAATGTATTTTTATGATAAATGTTACATTTAGCTTACCAGAAGAGCATATTCATTCTATTACTATTGATTAAAATAGCTTATGCTTGCTGGAGATTGCAGATTTGACCTAAAAAAATTTAGCAGGAAAGTTCTTTACAATGAAACATATGTTTGTGTGTGTCACACACATATGCATACATATACATCCATCCACATATACATATAGATTCACATATCTATTCATTTTTACATATATTCATACATGCTGCCACTATACCTGTCAAATTTTAAAATTGATTACTAAAATTTAACACAGGTATTATCTTGAATATTCTTTAGTCTTTAGATATTTCATGAAGATGATAGGATTAATCAACATAGCATGTTAATAAGTGACTCAAATTGCTTTTCTCTCTTAGAAGCTATCTTCTATCTAAAAATAGTTCTTTAAAATAGAAGAGTTCATCAAATAACAGATTATTAAGTCTATATAATTTAATTAGGATTTTTTCTTCAATTTTTTTATACTTTTTCCTAATAAAGAAATAAGGAATTTAATAATCATTGAGTTACTTCACTGAAATTGTGATCAGGGCTATTTTACACAAAGATCACAAGAAAGCTATTTAATATCTTCTGTTTATTTTAATATCTTGCCTATTAGAAGACAAAAAATTGGGGAATTATTTTTAATAGATTAAAATTGCTTTTAGTTTTGTTGTGTTTTTTAATGAAAAATTCATCAACATCCTTGAATTTTTTTAATTAAAATTTTTAAATATTTAAATAAATGTTAAATTGATGTACTTACAATAACTAATTCTTGAAATTATTAAAATTCCTCAAATAATTTTGAAATCTATTTGTGACCAAGTTAAAGCTAATTCTTTTAGGCTAAGACATATGACATGACCTTATTCATTTTGGCTTTACTTCATTATAAAGCTTGAATATTTAAAGCAGCAGATCCTTATAGATTCTCTGCATGTCATTAACCAAAGCATATTATATTGCATCTCTGTAGACTTAGCTTCAAACAGCAGTGGCCATCTGAAAATATATGTCAAGAACACTATTTTCTCATATTGGAATTTAGACAATTTGTTTTTAGACAGTGAGCTGTTTTCAACCTATTTTTGGAGTCCCTCTGTGGCCTGACCATTCGTTCCAACATAATTTATGGTGGCACTGTAACATATGGACTTTTTATCACTGTCCAGCTGAAATCCTCGGTTGGACATGGACATTCTTCCCTTCCCCCTCCAGTAACTCCCTCAGCTACTCATACCTTAGCAGCCTCTGGAGCAGGTAAACTAATATTGAGTTTGTATAAGATCCCCCATGTTCACCATGATATGAATTGTTAAAATATATAAGATATCTATTGTCCTTCTTACTTGAATATCATGTTTATAATGTAATCATGCATAATAAGAAATGTTTTTAAACTATGTCTTTTACAAATGGGAACACTGAAATTTGATTGGCAGCTTTAATAATTTAGTCTTTTTAGTAGAATTGCTTATTCTGCTTTTAAAATTACTTTAAGTTGAAGAAATATCATTCAACCCCAAATGGTCATTCTAGTTTTTAGGAAAAAAAAAAAGTCCAGCAATATGTTAGCAAAAACATTCTATTGCATTTAATAATAATTTTAAATTAAGTATTACAAAATGACATCTATGGTATTTTAATGGTAGTAGCAAAATTGATTTACTATTTTTTTTAGAAGTCTATTTGATTATTGTTGGAAATATTCTGATTGTTTATCAACTTATCAATAGCTTTCTAGCCCTAAAACAGCTCTGGAGAAGGAAGGGCTGGATCCAGAAACCATAGAAGGAGCTCATTTGGTTTTCATCTGGTTTTATCTAGACTCCTACCCCAGCATCACTTAGGAGCAGGAATCATTTCTATATGTGACACTAATAAAAAGTTAAGAAATGTAGAGAGCATAGAAAGGGACATGTCCCTGAAGAAGTCAAATAGGATTTAACAATTGAAAATCCTGTTGAGAACTTTATTTTCCTAATACATATTTGAAACTATTTTGGTAGATGAATTCTAGATAGAGAGGCAGCTTAGCATAAGGGAAAATGAACTCACAGTCAGAAATTCCTGGATTCAAATTGTACTTCCACTACATATAGAATATATAGCTCTGTGCAAATCCCTTAACCTTTCAGTGCCCCAGGTCTAAGACTATATTTACAGAGAAGGTGCTGACTAGCAGTGGGAAAGGAAATCCCTTATTGGATGCTCCCTATACAGATGGAATCATAGGTTCGATAAACAAACAAATGATAAGCTTATTATCTTGAAAGAATTCCAGTTACTGAGATCTTGCCAATTACCTCAAGATCTGATCTGTCTTAGCTTCTGAGACCCTCATTGGTAAATAGCCCTAAAATAAACTAACAACTACAACAAAAGTAATGAAATAGAACTGATGTTGTTTAACCCCTTTTCTCTTCACACTACCAATATATAATGGTTGTTGGTAAATAATGTTAATTTAGTTTTTTGTTTTGTTTTTGTTTTTTGTTTTGTTTGTTTGTTTGTTTGTTTTTTAGTTAAATAGATTTCCCTGGGAGTTTTATTTGGAGTGGAGATGTAGCATCAGAGAGTATAGAAAAGAAGCTTGACTCCATTCTTTGGTGTTTGGTTCACTGAACCCATTCTCTCTGAAACTCAAACCTTTGTGGAAAAGAACCCTCCCACAGCTGTGGATGACACGTAAAATGATGGTGTTAGACTAGAAGATCTCTAAGATCCCTTACATTATCAGATCCTCTGATTTAAAAAAAAAATAAAATGAACCAAAACAGTTCTCTTGCTGTGTGAGGAGGTCTTCTTTTACATAGTATCTATCTGATTATAAGGTCTGGTAAATGGGACCTTTCCTACTCTGATTCTCTATTTTTTTTAAAATTAGGTCCTATTTTATTTTTATTTTTCCCCTCTGCAGCTAATTTATTTATTTTTTATTAAAACTTTTTATTTACAGAACATATGAGTAATTTTTCTACATTGACCTTTGTAAAAAATTTTTTTTGTTCCAAATTTTTCTTCTCCTTCCCCCCACTACTTAGGTAGTCTAATACATGTGAAATATGTTAAAATATATGACAAATCCAATATAGGTATACATATCTATACAGTTATCTTGCTGCACAAGAAAAATCACATCTTGAAAGAGGAAAAAAAAAACCTAAGAAGGAAAACAAAATGCAAGCAAACATTCACAAAAAGCATTAAATGCTATTTTGTGGTCCACACTCAGTTCCCACAGGCCTCTTCATCACTAAACAATAGGAACTGGTTTGAATCACCTCATTTTTAAAGAGAACCATGTCCATCAGAATTGATCATTGCATAGTCTTGTTACTGTGAATAATGATCTCCTGGTTCTGCTCATTTCACTCAGCATCAGTTCATGCAAGTCTCTCCAGGCCTCTCTGAAATCATCTTGTTGGTCGTTTCTTACAGAGCAATAAAATTCCATAACATTCATATATCATAATTAATTCAATCATTCTACAACTGATGGGCAGTCACTCAGTTTCCAGTTTCTAGCCACTACAAAAAGGGTTGCTGCAAACATTCTTGTACATTCCTTCCTTTAAGATCTCTTTGAGATATAGGCCCAGTAGAAACACTGCTGGATCAAAGGGTATGCACAATTTGATAACTTTTTGAGCATAGCTCCAAATTGCTCTCCAGAATGGTTGGATCCGTTCATAGTTCCACCAATAATGTATCAATGTCCCAGTTTTCCCACATCCCCTCCAATATTCGTTATTATCTTTTCCTATCATCTTAGCCAATCTGACAGGTGTGTAGTGGTATCTCAGAGTTGTCTTAATTTGCATTTTTCTGATCAATAGTGATTTGGAACACCTTTTCAAACAACTAGAAATAGTTTCAGTTTCTTCATCTGAAAATTGTCTGCTCATATCTTTTGACCATTTATCAATTGGAGAATGGCTTGAATTCTTATGAATTTAAGTCAGTTCTCTATATATTTTAGAAATGAGGCCTTTATCAGAACCTTTGAATGTAAAAATGTTTTCCCAATTTATTGCTTCCCTTCTAATCTTGTCTGCATTCATTTTGTTTGTATAAAAACTTTTTAAGTTGATATAGTCAAAATTATCTATTTTGTGATTAAAGATGATCAATAACCCAATATATCAATAACCAAATTAACAAAAAATATGATTATTTCAATAGATACAGAAAAAGCATTTGATAAAACCCGACATCCATTTCTATTAAAAACACCAGAGAATATAGGAATAAATAGACTTTTCCTTAAAATAGTCAGTAGCATCTATTTAAGACCATCAGTTAGCATTATATGTAACGGTGATAAACTGGAACCATTCCCAATAAGATCAGGGGTGAAACAAGGTTGCCCACTATCACCATTACTATTCAATATTGTATTAGAAATGCTAGCTTTTGCAATAAGACAAGAAAATAGATTAAAGGACTTAGAGTAGGTCATGAGGAAACCAAATTATCATTCTTTGCAGATGATATGATGGTATACTTAGAGAACCCTAGAGAATCAACTAAAAAGCTATTAGAATTGATCCACAACTTCAGCAAAGTTGAAGGATATAAAATAAATCCACAGAAATCATCAGCATTTTTATACATCACTAACAAAATCCAACAGCAAGAGATACAAAGAGAAATTCCATTTAAAATAACTGTCGATATTATAAAATATTTGGCAATATATCTACCAAGTAAAAGTCAGGATCTAGATGAGCAAAACTACAAAACACTTTCCACACAAATAAGTCAGATCTAAACAATTGGAAAAATATCAAGTGCTCCTGGAGAGGTCGAGCAAATATAATAAAGATGACAATACTACCTAAAACTAATCTATTTATTTAGTGCTATACCAATCAAACTCCCAAGAAATTATTTTACTGACCTAGAAAAAATAACAAATTCATCTGGAAGAACAAAAGGTCAAGAATCTCAAGGGAATTAATGGGGGGAAAAAAGCAAATTAGGGTAGTCTAGCTGTTACAGATCTAAAACTCTATTATAAAGCAGCAGTCATCAAAACCATTTGGTACTTGCTAAGAAACAGAGTAGTGATCAGTGGAATAGGTTAGGTTCACAGGACAAAAAAGTCAATGACTATAGTAATCTAGTGTTTGAGAAACCCAAAGACCACAGCTTTTTGGATAAAAACCTCACTTTGACAAAAACTGCTGGGAAAATTGGAAACTAGTTTGGAAGAAACTAGGCATTGACCCACACCTAACACCATATACCAAGATAAGGTCAAAATGGATTCATGATCTAGGCATAAAAAATGATGTTATAAACAAATTAGAACAATGTAGGATGGTTTACCTCTCAGACCTGTGGAGGGGGAAGGAATTTGTGACCAAAGAAGAACTAGAGGTTCTCATTAATCACAAAATAGATAAGTTTGACTATATCAAGTTAATTTAGTTTTTAAAAAATGCTTTGAAATTTCATTCACATTTTGTACTTATTCCTGTAATAGTTGCTTAATTTCTATAGTATTTAAAATTTTGAAATTGCTTTCTTTTCATTAAGATCGAGTCAATGTCTAAATGGAATGTTGTCCAAGCCTCACACCATTATGAGGATGCAGTTTTGATCATCTCTTCAGAAATCTATAGCAATGTTTAGTTGCCTCAGATTATAAACAATTCAATTTGTGTTTTAAGAACCTCTACCAGTTTTATTCTTCCTCCCTCCAATTTCAAATTAATATCCTTGATTGACCCATTACTCAGCAGAAAATGTCTTCCATCCTGTGAATTATTCACTGAATCCCATCTCTGAATTCTCATATCTTTTCCTATATCCATATACCCCTATTTTTTTACCTTTAAATTATATCTTCCTACCCATCCATCATCCATCTGCATCTATCCATCAGGAGTTTTCTGCAATTTTTACTCCTTTTCTTTTTATCCTATTCATTACTTTCAAAGCATATATATCTGTGTTAGTCTTGGCTTGTGATTTCATCAGTATAAGAAATTCCCAATGAGAATCTCCCTTTTCCCGTGAAGATTCAGCACCTGTTCTAGAACTGTGTTTGAGAGTTACCTGGTAGGAACTCAGATTGGATGATTCACCCAAGATTGATCACAAAGTATATGCTACAATTGGTTTTTGAATGCAAATCTTCCTCTTCACTGTAAGACAAGCTTTCTTGCCCTTTGCCGCACTCCTCACACTCCTTTCTTTGTGTGTATGTATATGTCTGTGTGTGTTTGAATATACTACATTTATGTATGTTATATTTATGATCAAGCTACAGTTATATATAACTTAGTATGCTCAGTGAAATAGTGGAAATAGCATTTTGGAAAGCAACCATAGGAAGATCCTCAATGCCAAAGGAGATCAGTGCTACAGGCAACATTTGAGGACATTTAAGGAACTAATTCTCAAAATATCTGAAAGAGGAAGACATTGATGAGAAAAACAAACAAGTTCAGTGTCATGATCAAAAAAGTTCATTTAAACGCATAGCCTTGTTTCTCACATGACAGTGAAAGCAATTTATAGTTATAACTGTTAGAAGAGAAAGGCAACAACTTTTCACAGATTATATTGTAGAATAGACCTTATAGTTATGAACATAATGAACAAAAAGCTTCTCTGCATATTGTTTATATGCTACGAAAACCAACAACATTGACATTCTGTTCAGTAGAATAAAATTTAATCTTTAAAGTTGTTCTTTTAGGAGAATGTCTACCATGAACATGTTAATGTCATACAAAATTTCTCTGTAGATATAGTTTCCCAAAAGTCTTAGTGCAGTTTTAAGCTATTAAGATGTTAGCAACTCAGGGCAGCTAGGTGGCGCAGTGGATAGAGCACCAGCCCTGAAGTCAGGAGGACCTGAGTTCAAATCTGGTCTCAGACACTTAACATTCCCTAGCTGTGTGACCCTGGGCAAGTCACTTAACCCTAATTGCCTCCAAAAAGAAAAAAAAAAAAAAGATGTTACCAACTCACCCAAGATTGATCCCATAGTATATGTTACAATCGGCACTTTAATCTAGGCATTCCTCCTCAAGCTAAAAGCAACTTTCAGTCTACTTTGCTATATTCCTCCTGTTCTTTTCCTTGTTTATTCTACTAAGGCTTAAAACAGTACCAAGCTTTTTTGAAACACGTATGATAACAGAGTTCATTGCTACTCTGGTTATCAGTATTAAAGAAGATGTCAAAACAGAGAAATATGTTCACATATTTCTATATATTTCTAAAAGTATAACATGTTATCCTTATACATGATATAAAGTACAGAGTTCAGATGGAGATAAGGAACCAGTATAGAATAGATGATAGATTCTTCTCTAAGGTCCCATTTTAAAACTTAACTATCTGAAACTACAGGAATTTATACATTCACACTTAAAGCTAGTTTTATTCATCTTTTAATTAATATACATTTGATTTAATTTGATAATATTGCCAAGTTAATATTTCACAAAATCACATTTCACAAAATTAAATTAGTCTGCTCTATATAGTCTTAAGTGCAAATATATTTTCATCAAATGGAATAAAATGTGCCTAATATGTAATTGTGACTGTAATTATACATTCTAGTAATATAATTATCGTAAATACATGTAATGAAGCAACTAGAACATCCAATAATTAAGACATTCAATTACATGATTAATGTGTATAATTACATAACAGCTTCAAACTTTCTGGAAAATTTTTGCTGATGTGGACAGATGATAATTTTTGACACATGCATCACTTTGAACCGATCTATCTTAACAGAGATCCACAGTACTTTAGGCAAAAAAAATATATATTTTTTGCTTTTGTTGCTGTTTTAAAACTTATCCTTCCATAATTTTAAGATGTTAACAAAAATAAGCCTATATCACTTGAAGAATATTAAAAAATATAAAACCTTTTTGGCTTCTAGGAGCCATTGGTACAAATGCTAATTAGGTTGGATTAAAGGCAATATTATTGAAGTTATTGTGAATTCACCAACCAGAGTCTGGGATTTATATATCCTAGTACCTGGGTACCTAGTGTGTACAAAGGATAGGGTGCCAGGCCCAGTGTCAGGAACAACTGAGTTCAAATCTGGCTACAGACATTTATTAGTGTTGTGAACCTGGACAAGTCATTCAACCCTATTTAATCTCAATTTCCTCATCTATAAAATAAGTTGGAGAAAGAAATGACAAACCACTTATATATCTTTGGCAAGAAAAGCCCAAATGGAGTATCATCATCATCATTATTATTATTATTAAAGCTTTTTATTTACCAAACATATGAATAATTTTTCTATATTGACCTTTGTAAATTTTTTCCCTCCTTTCCCCTATCTCCACCCCTAGATAACAGGTAATCTAATACATGTTAAATATGTTAAAATATATGACAAATTCAATACATGTAAACATATCTATACAATTATTTTGCTGCACAAAGAAAAAGGGAAAAAAAAAAAAACAACAACCTAAGAAGGAAAACAAAATACAAGCAAACATTCACAGAAAGCATTAAAATGCTATGTTGTGGTCCACACTCAGATCCCACAGGCCTCTCTTTGGATGTATATGACTATCTTCATCACTGAACAATAAGAACTGGTTTGAGTCACTTCATTGTTGAAGAGAACCATGTCCATCAGAATTGATCATTGTATAATCTTGTTGCTGTGAATAATGATCTCCTGGTTCTGCTCATTTCGCTCAGCATCATCTCATGCAAGTCTCTCCAGGCCTCTCTGAAATCATCCTGCTGGTCGTTTCTTACGGAGCAATAATATTCCATAACATTCATATACCATAATTTATTCAGCCACTCTCCAATTGATGGGCATCCATTGTTTCCAGTTTCTAGCCACTACAAAAAGGGCTGCCACAAACATTTTTGCACATGTGGGTCCTTTTCCCTCTTTTAAGATCTCTTTGGTCTGAGAAGGGAAACTCTATTTATTCCTATAATCTTCACTGTTTTTAATAGGAATGAGTGTTGGATTTTATCAAATGCTCTTTCTGCACCTATTGAGGTAATCATTTGTTGGTTTGATTATTGATATAATCAATTATGCTATTAGTTTTCCTAATATTGAACCAGCCCTGTGGTCCTGGTATAAATCGTACTTGGTCATGGTGATAATTATAGTATATAGTACTTGGCCATAGTATAATTTTACTAGGGATGACTTTCTGCAATAGCTTTGCTAATATTTTATTTTAGATTTGTTCATCAATATTCATTAGGGAAATTGGTCTATAATTTTCTCTGTTTTCACCATACATGTTTTAGCTATCAGCACCATATCTGTGTCATAAAAGGAATTTCCCTTCTTCAACCAAACATTTAAAGTATTGAAATTAATTGTTCTTTAAATGTTTGGTTGAATTCACATGTAAATCCATCTGGCCCTGGAGGTTTTTCCTTAGGTAGTGGATTAGTAGCTTATCTGTTTCTTTTTTAAAAATTGGACTATTTAAGTAATTTATTTTCTCTTTTGTTACTCTGGGCAATCTATATTTTTGTAGGTGTTCCTCCATTTATTGGCATAAAGTTGGGCAAAGTAACTTCTAATTATTGCTCTGTTTCCTCTTCATGGATGGGAAGTTCTCCCTCTTCATTTTTGAGACTGCCAATTTGATTTCCTTTTCCCTTTTTCTAATCAAATTAACTAAAAGTCTATTTTTTCCATAAAACCAACTCTTAGTTTTATTAATGCACTAGTTTTCTTACTTGCAGTTTTATTAAACTCCACCTTTATTTTCAGATTTGATTGGGGGTTTTAACTTGTTCTTTTTCTAAGCTTTTTATTTGCAAACCCAATTCATTGATCTCTATTTTATGGTAATAACCATCTAGAGATATAAAATTCCCCCTAGTAACTGCTTTAGCTGCATCCCATAAGTTTTGGTGTGTTGTCTCGTTATTGTCATTCTCTTGGATGAAATCATTTTGTCTGTGATTTATTGTTTCACTCACTCGTTCTTTAGGATGAGATTATTTAGTTTCCAATTAATTTTTGGTCTGTTTTCTCCTGGCCTTTTATTGCATGTAATTTTTATTACATCATGATCTGAAAAAATGCATTTACTATTTCTGCCTTTCTGCATTTCATTTTGAGGTTTTTATGTCCTGATACATGATCAGTTTTTGTATAAGTTTCATGAAATGCTGAGAAAAAGTTAACTCCCATCTGTCTCCATTCAGTTTTCTCCAGAGGTCTATCACCCCTAACTTTCTAGTATTCTATTTGCTGCATTAATTTATTTTTTATTTATTTTGTGGTTCAATTTATCTAGTTCTGAGAAAATAAGTTTGAAATCCCCCACTAGTATAGTTTTTTTTTTTTTTGTCTAATTTCTTCTTGCAGCTCTCTTAACATTTTTAGGAATTTGGATGTTATACCATTTGGTGCATATATATTTATTATTGATATTGCTTCATTATCTATGGTACCTTTAAGTAGGATATAGTTTCCTTATCTCTTTTAATTAGATCTAATTTTGCTTTTGCTTGATCTGAGATCAGGATTGCTACTCCTGCTTTTTTTTTTTTTTTTTTCCTACCTCAGTTGAAGCATAATAGATTCTGCTCCAGCCTTTTACATTTACTCTCAATGTATCACTCTGCTTTAAATGAGTTTCTTATAAACAACAAATTGTAGGATTCCGGCTTTTAATCCAATCTTCTATCCTCTTCTGTTTTATGGGAGATTTCATCCCATTCACATTCACAGATAAAATTACTAACTCTGCATTTCTTGCCATCTTGTTTATCTCCAGTTATATTTTTTCCCATTCCCCCTTTCCCTCCCCTTCAGTATTTTGTGACTGATCACCCTCTCCCTCATCCTACCTCCTCTTTTGCAGTCCTTCCCTTTCCTTTTTCCTATTTCTGTTCTCCCTTCTATTAGCCTCTCCCTTTCCTTTACCTCTTCCCCTTCTACTTAGGGAAGTAGGGTGAGACAGGCTTCTCTGTGAAGCCAAATGTGTCTGATGTTCTCTCTTTGAGCGAAATCTGATGAGATTCAGATTCACACAATGCTCATCTCCCTCCCCTCTTTCCCTCAATTGCAGTAGGTCTTTTTTGCCTCCTCATGAGATATAATTTACCCCATTTTAAGTCCATTTTCCTATTCTGCCAGTAGAATCCACATTCCTCCTCTAATTTCTTTTTAAAAATTATCACAAGATCAAATTATACCTGTACCCTCTATACCTATATCTATCACACAGATCTCAAGAGTGAAACATATCATCTTCCCATATAGGAATATAAGCTTTTTAACTTTTAAAAGACAGTTATTTTTTTTTCCTTTTTACCTTTTTATGCTTCACTTGAATTCTATATTTGAAGATCAAATTTTCTATTCAAGTTTGGTCTTTTCATAAGAAATATGATGAAATTCACCTGTTTCATTGAATGTTCATCTTTTTCCCTGAAAGATGATGCTCAGTTTTACTGATTAATTGATTCTTTGTGGTAATCCAGGTTCCTTTCCCTTTTGGAATATAAGATTCCATGCCCTTAAATCTTTTAAAGTGAAAGCTTCTAGGTCCTGGGTAATTGTGATTATGACTTTTCGATATATAAATTTTTTTTTTTTCTGGCTGCTTGCAATATTTTCTCCTTGATTTGATAATTCTGAAATTTAGCTACAGTGTTCCTTGGAGTTTTCATTTTGGGGTCTCTTTTAGGAAGTGATCAGTGAATTTTTTCAATGCTTTTTTTTTTTTTTCCTTATACTCTCTAGTTCTAGGACATCCAGGCAGTTTTCCTTGATTTCCTGAAAAATGATGTCTAAGCTCTTTTTTTTTCATCATAATTTTCAGGAAGTCCAATAATTCTTAGATTGTCTCTCCTAGATCTATTTTCCAAGTCAGTTGTTTTTCCAATGTGGTATTTTACATTTTCTTCTATTTTTTTCATTTTTTCTTGATTTTATTTGACTGATTCTTGAAGTGTCTTTATTGATTCATTCCCTTCCATTTGTTCAATTATAATTTTTAATGAATTATTTTCTTCAGTTAGCTTTTTTATCTCCTTTTCCATTTGGCCAATTGAACTTTTAAATGGGGTGTTTTGCTCATTGCATTTTCTTCCATTTCACAAATTCTGTTTTTCAACAAATTTGTTTCTTCTTCTTATCTATTTTTAAGGAGTTCTCTTCAGATAATTTCTGTTTTTCTTTTTCCACATCCTCTTGCAAAGTTCTCATTTCCTTTCCCCATTTTTCTTCTAACTTTCTTTTAAGATTTCTTTTTGAGTTTTCCAAGAGAGCTTCATGAAATGGGGACCAACTCATATCGCCTTTTGGGGCGTCATATAGGGCTTCATATGATTTCCCTTTAGGATCCTCAGGGCTTGAGGTCTGTTCTTCCCTTACTCCATAAAAGTTGTCTATGGTCAGAGTTATTTTTACTTTTTTGCTCAATTTTTTTAAGGTTGAAGTCTGCTTTTAAGGCAAAAGGGTGACAATTGCTTTAGTTTGCCCTGGGTCTGGTGCTGCTGACTGACTTACAGTACTGGGTAGGCTTAACCAGGTCTTATTTTTCTGGGGTTCTGGGGTTCAGAGGCTCACAGTTGGCCTTTTGGATTTGCTTTAGGTGTCTCAGCAAATCTGCTAAAATCCCTTGGCTTGTAATCATGATAGAGTAGCCTAAGAGCCTCCCAATATATTCCTCAATGTGCAGACCTGCATTGCCCTGTATCCCTTCTCCAGCTCCTTGCCTCAAGCTCCCTGTACTAAGGTCAGCAGCCTCTCCCCCTGCCTGATTGAAAAATACCTTTTCTGAAGTTCTTCCAAAGTTATCTTCTGAAAATTTGTTGTACTCAAAATTTTTGTGGATTCTGTAACTTCAAAACCAGTTCAAAGGCTTAATCTGCTGTTGATTTGAGGGAAGCTCGGAGGAGCTCAGAGAGAGACATGTCTACTCTGCCATCTTGGCTCCACCCCTTAAGCCAATATTCTATATCCCTGCTCAGCCTAGCCAAATTTGGAGTTGGTGAGTACAGATTTTGAACCTGGATCCTGCTAATTAATATCTATGTAAACTCAGACAAATCCCATACCCTCTCAGAAGTTAATGGAAAAACGCTCTCTTCTCCCTTCCTCTAAATTCTTTCCTATATTACTCTAGTTTCTGATGAACAAGTGACCCTTTTCTCTAAAATCATCACCTATACATGTATCATTATATGTACCCATTTCCCCCCAATATCACCTTATTTCTGTAGTCCTCTTCCTTTACCTCTATATTGGTTTCTTCCTTACTGCTGTCAAATACCTAATTGCATGTTTAATTTTTGCATACCCTAAGAAGCAGCAGTCTGGTTTTGTGTAGTACATAAAATCATTTTTGTTGTTCCACTTCTTTGACTTAAAATAAGATTTTTTTTTAAAGATTTTTTTGCTTTTTAAAATGGATATATTTTGCTTAGACACATCAATCCATTCCCTTACCCACACCTTGACACCTTTTATCTTCATGTTTCCTTTCTTTTTGTTTTTTTTAAGAGTTATGCAAAACTCTCTGATATAATAGTTGCCTTTCATAGCATGTGGCGTTTGTAGACCATAATTTGTTCAGTAATTCATTAATTTTTTTTAATTCATTAATTTTTGAGAAAAGAATCTTTTCAGAGATTTTTTTTTAATTAGAGTAAGTAGTTGTACTATAAATATTTTGGCTTATATAGGATTATTTTCTGAAATTAATCTCTTTAATGTGGGGATCATTGAATCAAAATGTGTGAATATTTTAGCAACTTTTCATGCATAATTACAACTTGATTTTAGAAGAGTAGAACCAAATTATGGGTCTAATAACACAATATGTTATTTGCCTATTTTCCCTTAGCTGTTCTAACAATTATCTTTTCCATATTTTGTCATGTTTCAGTTTACTGGATTTGAAGCAACATACCAGATTTAAAAAAAAAAAATTAGTGAGTTGGAACATTTTTTCATATGGCTTTTTGATAATTTGTATTTCTTAAACTTTATTACTATGGTTTTAATACTACCTTGTTTGTCCTTCTCTCTCTGAGCTTTTGCTCTCTTCTTTGTTTATATATTTGTTTCACTATCCACTCCCCCCACATTCCTATATCTATCTCATAAAAACTTTTCATAAATGATAATATTCAGGCAAAACATATTTCACAAATTGGACATTTCCCAAAATGTATGTGTTTTTCATCACTTCTAGTCTATTATTAGTGTTAGGAAGCAAAATGGATCATTAATTCTCTGGAGTTATTTGGTAATTAATCTTTTATTATTAGATCTAGTCTTTATCTGTTCATTAATTTTTATCATAACCATAGTTCTAAAAATATGACATTATTCTTATTTTATAGGACAATTTATATTCAGATTTCTTATTTATTCAGAATTTATTATGGTACATAGTGCAAGATACTGGTATAAGTCTGTTTTCCACCAAATCACTCACTGGTTATTCCTCAGTTCTTATCAAATAAAAAACACTTCGCAAGTAGTTTATTTATGTTCCTGGGTTCACAGAACTTTGGGCTTCAGTGTTCAGCAACACAAATATGTTTTCTTTATCTTTTGATCTTCTTGGTCCTTATTTTTTTTTTTTAACTAGCATCAAATAATTTTCATTATTACTACTTTATATTTTAATTTGAAATCTGGTAATGCTAGGCTCTCCATTATTCTTATTTTTTCATTATATCTCTAGAAATTATTTTTTTATTCTTCCAGATGAATTTTATTATTTGTATGGTTTTATAAAAGTAACTCCTTGATAGTTTCATTGATATGGTACTAAATTTGTCCTAAGATCATATCACCATTTTTATTATATTGCTATAATCCTTAAAATTGAATTAACTATTTAAGTTATTTATTTATTTAAGTCTTTTTATTTTTGTAAAGACTGTTTTGTATAAAACTGTATTTGTCTTACATAAAATTATAGCATTTCTTTTCCATCTTGTATTGGTTATACTTTTTTCTCTGGAGAGAGACACAGAATGGTTCTTGTTTCCTTCAATATGTATAAGTCATATTATATATTTGCTTTGAATGACCATTCTTAATATTTTCAAAAGTTAAATTTTAGTTTTAATTTAAAATTCAGCCAAATTGTTTGAAATTGTCTTGTGTGAAAGAAACTTCAATTAAATTTATCAGTTCTCTGGCATAAAAAGTAATTTGATTGTCTAAAATCAATGTTTCTTGTGTTGATAGAGAGGCAGCATGGTCTAATGGATGGATTGTTGTATTTGGAATCTGGAAGAGCTAGGTTCAAATCCTAACTAAATTTGTCAGTAAGTTTTTATTAAACTATGTACCAGGTAGTATACTAAGCAATGAGAAAACAAATTAAAGAAAAAACAATCCTGCACCATTCTTTAGAAAAGATTATGTTAATAGATTATAGATAGAAGCAACCCTTGTCCATTATTTTGCTTTTCTCTCACAGAAAATGATTTTCTT
The DNA here is from genome assembly GCA_023553655.1 of Myrmecobius fasciatus. NCBI lineage: Eukaryota > Metazoa > Chordata > Mammalia > Dasyuromorphia > Myrmecobiidae > Myrmecobius > Myrmecobius fasciatus. Next base: position 44,699 of record JAJPUD010011651.1, read on the forward strand.
GAAAAGTTGTAAATGATTAAAAATATAGTGTAATAGAAAGAGCTCTTTATTTGAACATGGAAAATCTGCTATTAAATTCTCATTCTTCTGCATTCTTCTTGTGGGACTGTGTGTAAATTATTTTTCCATCCTTGGGCTTAATATCTCATCTTTATAATGAAGGAATTGATCCAGATGTCGTCTAAGTTTCCTTCCAGCTCTAAATGTTGTGATTCTAAATTGAGGTCCAAAAAAACTAATATTACAGGAATTCACCATTTATTAAGCAACTATCACATACAAAATATTATGCTAAGTACAAGACAAAATTTAGATCAGATAAAGCCCTTGCTTTCATAAAGTTTATAATCTATAAGAGGATGCCAACTTATACAGTTAATAATATTACATTAAAAATATATTTTTTGTCATTTGTCATTTAGTTGTTTCAGTTATGTCTGACTCTTTATGACTCCATTAGGATTTTCGTGGTAAAGATACAAGAGTGGTTTGCCATTTCCTTTTCTAATTAATTTTATGGATAAGGAAGCTATGGTAAACAAAATTAAGTGATTTGTCCAAGGTCACATAGTTGCTAAGGGTCTGAGGTTGGAGTTGAACTCAGGTCTTCCTGATTCCACGCTTGGTACTCTACCTACTGTAGCACTACCTAAATAAAATGATGCTGTATGTTGTATGAGTTCTAAAAAGGAAAATTGTTAAAATCCAGGGGAATTAGGGAAGAATTTGTGAAAGTGATGGAATTCAAATTAAAAAGATGAATAAAAAGTAAATAGGTAAAGAGGTGAAGGAGTAGGGCAATCTAGCTACAGAGAAAAACAAAGTAAATGTGTGCAGTTGGTTCACGCATAGGGGAACAGAGTAGTCGTGTTTGGCTAGGATATGCAATGGATAGAGGAGAATTATATATGAGAACAATGGAGAAAGAGGAAAATCAGATTGGGGGGGGGCTAGGATATCAAGTATAAGTGTGTGTGTGTGTGTGTGTGTGTGTGTGTGTGTGTGTGTATGTATTTTTAATTTTAAGTACGAATTCAAGTATGAAGTCCCAGATATGTTATATATCAAAGTAATGAAAGCACCAGATCTAATATCTGGACTACTGTTATAATCTTTAAGGAAAAGTATGGAATGAAACCAATATTTCACACTTATCCAAGGCCTTCATTTATTTTGCTTGGATTTAAGTGGGTTTTGTTTTTGTTTTTCAAGAACTTACAGCCATCAGGTAAAGGGAAGGGAGATGAGTTGGTAGGAACTGATAAGTATTGTCAAGTATTTTTGGTAAAGAAAAAAAGACAGAAAATCATTATCTAGTCGATAAAAAAGAATACCAGGAGAAAAAAAGTTCTGAAGGAAACTTAGAAACAAACTGTGGACATAATAGAAGTTTACCATATACAGTACTTATTTGTTATTACTTGCATTTTTTAATATTTATAATTATTGATAGATTCTTGATTTTTTTTTTAATTTTGGAGGAATAGTAAGAAATGGTGGAGTAGGGACAGGCAAATAATGTTCTTATTTCATAAAGTATTTGGGGGTAGTACTAATGGAGTAGGTGTTGCAGAAAATATGGATGGTAAAGTTGATATTAATTTCACACAAATTTTTAGATGGGTTACTAAGAATATTTGTGAGCACATAAAAAAGAAGATGGTGATTGTTATAGGCCAGAATGGTTTTGATAAGAAATCCTATCTCAATAGCATCTCCCTTTTTTGAGAGTTATCATGCTAAGCACATCAGGGGAATGTCATAGACATAGTATACTTGGAATTCAGCAGGGCATTTGACAGTTTTAAATGATAGCCATTTGGATGGAACAATGTGGGTTGGACAATTCCATTTCAATTAAATAAACATTAAATGCTTACTCTGTGCAGTGCAGTGTGCACAATGATTCTACAGTTAGATAGTTTCATTATTGGTCTTCACACCTCCCTTTCTTCCTGATTCCAATCCATCCTTTACATTGCTACCAAAGTAGTCTTCCTAAGGCACAGGGCCAAGCATGTCATTCTTATGTTTGGAAATTTTCAGTAGTTCTCTATTGTGCCTAAGATCAAAGATAAAACTCTCATCCTGGCCTTTAAGACTCTTCATAGTGTGACTCTAGTCTTCCACTTCTGTCACATTTCTTGTTGTTTTCCTCCATGCAAACTTGACAAAACCTCCCCTGTTGACATCAATTTGCTCAGCCCTAGGGTGAGATTCAGTTCAGATGCCACTGTCTTCCTGAGGGCTTTTCTGGGAAGATAGCTGGTTGTCACTGGAAGAGCACTCAGCTGGGGCCAAATGCGTCCTCTGTAACTTCTTAATTGTGCAACCTTGGGCAAGTCCTGGAATCTTCCTGAGACTCAGTTTGTGTATATGCAAAATTAGGGGATTGAAACTTTTGGCCTGTGAGATGCCTTCCAACTCTAGATGTGGGTTTCTGCCAATAATTAAATTTAGCAGACTTTTTTTAAATGCCTATAATATGGGAGGATACCTTGCAGGCTTTTGGGATACAAAAACAAAAACTGATCAGGCCTCCCCTCAAGATGCTTACAGCCTAGCAAAGCATAACAACATTGAACAGAGCAAATAAATGAGAAAGATAATTTTTAGCTAAAGAATTAACTTAGTGAGGAGGAGCCAAAATGATGGAGTAAAGTCAGGGACTCACCCCAGCTGTACCTCAAATCCCTCCAAATAACCTTTAAATAATGACTCTAAACAAATTTTAGAGTATCTGATTCCCCTGAAGGATGTAGTAGAACAATTTTCCAGCCCAGGAGAACTGAGGTGGTCAGCAGTAAAGGTTTGTTGCACCAGGGTGACACTGGAAAACCCATGCAGGATACACTAGTACAGCCTCATTCCCAGCAAATCAGGAGCAAGCTTTGCAAGCCACTGAATTAGTAGTGGTAGCAGCAGCAGCAGTGGCAGTGGTTGTAACAGTAGCAGTAAAAGTTAAGACTTTTGGAAGTCTTAACCCCCAGAGGATCTGGGTTGGAGATCTGGCTCACAGTCCTAACGTGAATAGGAGCATCCTCTCAATAGAATTTAAAGCTAGAGTGGATTGGGGTTCCTCCTCATAGTTCCAGAGCATAAAAGAGTGCTTGTAGTCACTCAAAGACTAGAGCCTTGGCCAGGAAAGTAGTTAAATACATTTTGCCTTGGATCACAATAACTTGGAAGAACTGAAAACTTGCAGGTCCCTAGAAGAATCTCTGAAAAGAACTTCACAAAACTCATGAAGCTTGGAACATTGTACTCTCCATCCTGGAAACTTTAACAGAGTTAAAAGCCAAGTAATAGTCTGGGAAAATGAGCAAACAACAGAAAAAAGATTTTAATCATAGAACATTACTGTGTGACAAGGAAGATCAAAATATGTATTTGGAAGAAGATAATGAAGTCAAAGCTTCTACATCAAAAGTGTCCAAGAAAAAGAAAAATTGGCCTCAGGCTATAGAAAAATCCCAAGGGAAGTTTGAAAACCAAATAAAAAAGTTAGAGGAAAAATTGGGAAGAGAAATGCGAGTGATGCAAAAAGAAACACAAAAAGCTAATGAGGAGAATTAGTTTGCTAGAAAGCGAAGTTGGTCAAATGGGAAAGGAGATACAAAAGCTAAAGAAAATAATTCAATGAAAATTAGAATTGAGTAAATGTAAGCTAATGATTTTGAGAAATAAATAAACAATGAAATAAAATCAAAAGAATGAAGAAATAGAAAACAATTTGAAATATCTTATTGGAAAAACAAGTGACCTAGAAAATAGACCCTAAGAGATAATTTAAAAAATTATTCACCTACCTAAAAGCCATGATCAAAAAAAAAAAAAAAAGGTAAAGAACCTAGACATCATCTTTCAAGAAATCATCAAGGAAAACTGTCCTGATACTGTAGACTCAAAAGGTAAGATAGAAATTGAAAGAATCCACCAATCACCTGCTTAATATTCCAAAATGAAAATTCCTAGGAATATCATAGCCAAATTCCCAAGTCAAGGAGAATATACTGCAAGCATCCAGAAAGAAGCAAGTATACTAGAGGCAGTTAGGATAACATGAGATTCAGCAACTTCTACATTACAGGATCAGAGGACTTGGAATGTGTAGCTAGGATTAAACAAGAATCACCTACCCCTCAATTTTTCCTTTAGAGGAAAAGATGGATATTCAGTAAAATAGAGAACTTTCAAGCATTCATCATGAAAAGACCAAAGCTGAATTTAAAAAAAAAAATTGACTTTCAAATATAGGACTCAAGAGAAGCATAAGGAGGTGATCAGAAAAGGGATATTATAAGAGACTTAATAAGGTTTATCTTTTTACAGTCCTGCATAAAAGGATGATACACTTGTAACATAAGAACTTTTGGGGGCGGAGCCAAGATGGCAGACTACAGACAGCGTCCTCTGTGAGCTCCTGAGACCTTCCCCCAGACCCAGACAAATTGAGCCTCCGAACTGGTTCTGGAGTAAGGGCGCCATTAAACACTTGGACTACAATGCACTTCTATCAAATATCTACTTTGAAAGAACTTCTGAGGTCAGTTTTAGACGGGCAGGGGATCGAGCAGCTCCCAGCGCTCAGACGCCAGAGCGCAGCTGGGGTGCAAGTCCGGGGCTGGGATGGATCAGAAGATCTTAGGCCGCCAGGAAGTCCCTGGGAGACGCTTGGGCCACTTTGCTCTTCTTGCGGGCAGGTGCTCTGGCAGGTCTACCTTTGATAAAGGGTGGATTGAGAGCAGCTGAAAGTGTGGTGCTAGTGCGGATCTAGCAAGATCAGCCCCAGTCCGGAAGTCAACTCAGCAAACTGCCCCAGGGCAAATTGAAATTGCTGCTGCAGAATTCCCTGCTGGTGACTGATACCTCAGCTGAAAATCATGAGCAAGAAGAAGAGAGCTCTCATCATAGACAGCTTTTACAGAGAGAAACTAGAGAAGTCCCCAGATCCTGAGATTCTGAAAACAATCCCAGATAAAGCCACAAAGGCGAATTTAAGCTGGTCTCCCTTTCAAAAGGCTTATCTGGAAGATTGCATAGAGAATCTCCAAAGAGAGCTAGAAGAAGATTGGGGAAATACATTGAGAGCAGTGCAAGAAGGAAATATCGCCCTGCAACAGAGATGTGAAAAACTGGAAAATAAGTCTGGTGAATTGGAAAAAGTCGCCAACTCACTGGAAAATAAACATAGTGAATTGGTAAAAGACAACAATTCTCTGAAAAACAAAATTAGTGAATTGGAAAAAGACAACAATTCACTGAAAAACAAAATGTGTGAGTTGGAAAAAGTCACCAAATCACAAGAAAATAAAAATAGTGAATTGTTAAAAGACAACAATTCACTGAAAAACAAAATTGGTGAATTGGAAAAAGTCACCAACTCACTAGAAAATAAAAATAGTGAATTGGAAAAAGATAATTCACTGAAAAACAAAATTAGTGAATTGGAAAAAGACAACAATTCACTGAAAAATAAAATTGGCAAAATGGAAAAAGAATGCAATGAACCAAAAAATTCAATTGGCCAGTTACAAAAGGAGCTAAAAAAGATAACTGAAGGAAATAATACCTTAAAAATTAAAACTGAACAAATTGAAATGAATGACTCAATAAGACTTGAAGAATCAGTCAAACAAAAACAAAAAAATGAAAAAATAGAAGAAAATATGAAATATCTCCTAGGAAAAACAACTGACTTGGAAAACAGATCCAGGAGAGACAATCTAAGGATTATTGGACTCCCTGAAAGTCATGATGAAAAAAAGAACCTTGATGCTATCTTCCAGGAAATCATGAAAGAGAATTGCCCTGATGTTTTAGAATCAGAAGGCAAAGTTGGCATTGAAAGAATTCACAGATCACCTCCTGAAAGAGACCCCAAAATTAAAACCCCAAGGAATATTGTGGCCAAATTTCAGGACTATCGCACCAAGGAAAAGATAATACAAGCTGCTGGAAAAAAACAGTTCAAATACCGAGGAACTGTCATTAGAATTACACAGGATCTGTCAGCTTCCACATTGAAGGATAGAAGGGCCTGGAATCAGATATTTCGAAAGGCAAAAGAACTTGGATTACAGCCAAGAATAAGCTATCCAGCTAGAATGAGCATCATCTTCCAGGGAAGAAGATGGTCATTCAATGATACAGGAGAATTTCACCTATTTCTAATGAAAAGACCAGATCTGAACAAAAAATTTGACCTCCAAACACAGAACTCTAGAGAAGCGAAAAAAGGTAAAAAGGAAAAAACTCTCGAGAACTATATCTCTACTAGGGGTATCCTTAAAGAATGGGGTTATAATTTGATTTTACTTTGATAATAATCGAAAAGAAATTAGAGGTGGAAGATCTATCATACTGTAAAAAAAAAGGAGGGGGAGAGGAAAGGAGGTAAAATAAAGTAAAAATAAAGGAGGTAAAATAAGGCAAAGTCTCATGAAGAGACAGAAAATCTAATATAATTGAGGGAAAGAAGGGAGGGTGATGAGTATTGTGTAAATCTTACTCTCATTAGATTGGGCTCTAAAAGAGCATATCAGACACATTTGATTTCAGGGAAAAACTTGGCCCTCTGTATAGGGAAGTAGGAGGGAAAAGAGGAAAAGAAAGGGATAAATTAATAGAGGGATTAGGGGAAAGGTGTGGAGAAGAGGGAGGGTTCTAAAGGGGGGAGGACTGTTAGAGGGAGGTGGTCATCAAAAACAAAATACTGGGGAGGGGGGAAGGGAGTAAGGTGAAAGGGAAGAGAAAAATATAACTTTGGGTAAATAAGATGGTAGGAAATATAGATATATTCATTTTAACTGTGAATGTGAATGGGATGAACTCTCCCATAAAACGGAAACAGATAACGGACTGGATTAAAAGCCAGAATCCTACAATATGTTGTTTACAAGAAACACATTTAAAACATAGAGATACATACAGAATGAAGGTAAAGGGCTGGAGTAGAATCTTTTATGCTTCAAGTGAACAAAAAAAAGCAGGGGTAGCAATCCTTATCTCATATCAAGTAAAAGCAAAAATAGATCTAATTAAAAGAGATAAGGAAGGAAACTATATTTTACTAAAGGGTACCATAGACAATGAAGTGGTATCAACTAAACATATATGCACCAAGTGGTATAGCATCCAAATTCCTAGAGGAGAAACTAACAGAGATGCAAGGAGAAATAGACAGTAATATTATACTAGTGGGGGATCTCAACCTTGCTCTCTCAGAATTAGATAAATCAAACCACAAAATAAATAAGAAAGAAGTTAGGGAGATAAAATGTTAGAAAAGTTGGGTATGACAGATCTCTGGAGGAAATTGAATGGTGACAGAAGGGAGTATACTTTTTTCTTTTTTTTTTTTTTTAAGCTTTTTATTTGTATAACATGTATGGGTAGTTCCCCAACCTTGATCTTTACAAAGCTTTCCAATACAAATTTTACCCCCAGTCTCCTCCCCTCCCCCAGATGGCAGGAAGTCCACTACATGTTAATAATGTTGAAATGCTTGAGAAGTTATGCAAGAAAAATCCTATCTACAAGAAAAAAAAAAAAAGAATCAGAGAAAGGCAACACGATGCAAGCAAATGTCAATAGAGATCATGAAAATGTTACGTTGTGGCCCATATTTCATGTCCCTCTTTCTGGGTGTATATGGTTTTCTTCAGTGAATAACTGGAACTGGTTTGAGACAATTCTTTACTGTAGAGAGCCACGTCCATCAGAATTGATCATCATGTAATACTGTTGTTGCTGTGCATGATGATCTCCTGGTTCTGCTCGTTTCACTTAGCATCAGTTCATGCAAGTCTCTCCAGGCCTCTCTGAAATCGTCCTGCTGGTCGTTTCTTACAGAACAATAATATTCCATAACATTCATATACCATAATTTATTCAGCCACTCTCCAATTGATGGGCATCCCTTCAGTTTCCAGTTTCTAGCCACTACAAAAAGGGCTGCCACAAACATTCTTGCACATGTGGGTCCCTTTCCCTCCTCTGAGATCTCTTTGGGATATAGGCCCAGTAGAAACACTGCTGGGTCAAAGGGTATGCACAGTTTGACAACTTTTTGAGCATAGCTCCAAATTGCTCTCCAGAATGGTTGGATCCGTTCACAGTTCCACCAACAATGTATTAGTGTCCCAGCCCTCCCACATCCCCTCCAACATTCATCGTTATCTTTTCCTGTCATTTTAGCCAATCTGACAGGTGTATAGTGGTATCTCAGAGTTGTCTTAATTTGCATTTCTCTGATCAATAGTGATTTGGAGCAACTTTTCATATGACTAGAGATGGTTTTAATTTCATCATCTGAAAATTGTCTGTTCATATCCCTTGACCATTTATCTATTGAAGAGTGGCTTGAATTCTTATATATATGAGACAATTCTCTATATATTTTAGAAATGAGGCCTTTATCAGAACCATTGAATGTAAAGATGGTTTCCCAATTAGATGCTTCCCTCCTAATCTTGTCTGCATTTGTTTTGTTTGTACAGAAACTTTTTAACTTAATATAGTCAAAATTATCCATCTGGTGTTCAATTAGGAGTTCCAAGTCTTCTTTGGACATAAATTTGTTCCACCTCCACAGGTCTGAGAGATAAACTATATTACGTTCCTCTAACTTGCTTACAAAGTCCCTCTTTATATCTAGATCATGAACCCATTTAGATCTTATCTTGGTATGTGGTGTTAGGTATGGGTCAAGCCCTAATTTCTTCCACACTAGTTTCCAATTTTCCCAGCAGTTTTTGCCAAATAGAGAGTATTTATCCCAAAAGCTGTGTTCTTTGGGTTTATCGAACACTAGATT